>JAVQJF010023325.1:0-21270 GCA_036023855.1 Gadopsis marmoratus | reverse complement strand
ATTGCCTTCTTACATGTACGCATGTGCAGGACAAAGACTTCAGACAGGGATAGTACTTCTATGACAGCAAATCATATACAGTTGGTTTAAACTTGCTCTATATTAACAAGTGCTATGAGATAACTCTGTTATGATATAGCGCTATATAAATAAAATTGAATTGAATTAAATAGATCCATAGGATGAAAACAGAGATACTTACACGTAAGCCCTTTTTAAACCAAGATGGTATAAGATAAGATAAGATACTCCCTCATTAGTCCCTCAGTGGGGAAATTGCAGTGTTACAGCAACAAAGGTGCAAAAGAGAGCAACAGTAGTAAATAGGTATAGCATGCAAAAGAAAAGTAGAAGGTAAAAAATGTGTGTATATATACAAAAACTAAAGAATATACATTATTGTACATATGAGTATTGGTAGTGCACATATTATAATAATTATAATAATGTAATGCTACCCAGTGTGATATTTTAGATAGTATGCCAGCATTGCGAAAGCAAAAGAGGCGTGACGTATAATACAACAGCATTGGTGTCTAGTGTGATATATCTTCATCATTGATGATCACTCACATTTGATTATGATTGTCCTCCTGTTAGTGAAATGGATTATTTTTGGGTCTTCAGGCCAATCCTGTATCCACAGGGTCTATTGCAGTGCTCTTTTCTAAGAGTGCAAGCCTCTCCACCATGGCAAGGTGGCGATCCTCCGAAAGAGGTAGGGGAGAAATCATAACATTAATGAAAAAAAGAACCTGACGCACAGAAACAATAACAATAACATATTCCATACATGTCATTTCTTTGGAATAAACCTATCATAGTAATACTCTTTACCGATCTCCTTTGCCATACAGCTCTCTAACATGTATGGAATATGTTGTGTGCAACTTCATTTTTTCCGTGCTTCATGTTCTTTTTTCCCCCGACTGTGAAGAAATGTGAAACCATGTTACATGCCAGTGAAAACAATTCCTGCTGGGCCGCTCTCACACACGCATTACAACAAGTAGTTGGAGAGGTGCTGTTGTTACAGTTGACAAGAGCGCGCACACACACTAAAGCGATGAATTCCTCCAGTTGCACGTGAAACAACCCACTTACTGCTTGTCGACATCACGCTCTGAATGAAATTGTATTCTTAGATGTTTATCTGTTACACAGAGAGCCATGATGGGTTGTGGCTAAATATTCATTGTTCCTCTCTTTCAAAATGCATGCCTAACGAAATCTAGATACACCATGAAGTCCTCATTTGTCATACAAAAGATGTCATCTGTTGGTGGGAGCAAAGTCTACGAGAGAAGACAGCTGTGAGATTAAAATTCTCACACACACTCGCAGTCTAAAATACTTTGGGGCAGACGGCTTATTATGGCATTCCCTTTCATGTCTTTGGAATAAACTTATCACAGTAATACTCTTCCCGAGGATCTCACATTGATTCACATCCCCTTCGGCATGTCAGGAAACTTCAGATGGAGATGAAACAAGAAGGGGAATAAATAGTCTTTCAGATATGCAAGTCTCTCTAATCAGTTGAGAGACAAACAGCGAAAGTTCAAAAAAAGGTCGTCCATCAGTACAGCTGTTCTAGACCAACCTGCACCAATAGTTCCCAACATTTCTTTTCAGCCCCACAGGCCTGTCACATGAGGTCATGTTCATTTGAATTGATTTAACACTTAAATTGTTAGCCTACAATAATGTTTTCAACTGTTAGTGGTTAGGTTCAACATTTCAACCGTTTACTCAATCTTTTTCAACTGCATATTCATTATATTTAGCCAGTGGTGGAGAACGTATACAGATCCTTTACATAATTAAAATAATTAAGACCACACTTCATAAAATAATCCACAACAAGTAAAAGTACTGCATTCAAAATGTACTGAAAGTATCAAAAGTACTCATTATGCAGTAAAATTGTCCCTGCCATTCTTTTATTATTATATATGATGTTTTTGGATTGATTTTACTGGTGCATTAATCTATATGTTATCTTTTACTACTGTAGATGTTTATGGTTAGGTACAGTTTCACTACTTTATCTACTGTTGTGTAGTTTAATCTACAGCAATGCATCATATTCTATAAGATTATTATGTTTCTAACGCCATGTATTTAAACCTTTTATCCAATAGGCTGCTTTTAGCTAACTATTTCAACTATTTATTTATTACTTTTAGCCAAATGTTTAGACATCTCTGCGTGCTTACTAAACTAGATTTCACGCAATCTCAATCATGACTCAACATGCAATTAAATTGTAATTTACTTTATTTTCTCCAATTAGTTGAGCTACTCTACAAACTTTCCACAAACCCCCTGATCTACAAGGACCTTGGATGGCAGTAAAGGATCTCATATGGTACCTTTCCATTGGTCCACTCCATATGGAAAACCCCAGACAAGCTCCCCTAAACCCTAGAGAGAGTGTGGGTCTACAATGGGAAGTGATGTGAAGGATGATAAAAAGAATATATCCATCACTTCTTTGCAAAAGTTCATTTGAATAGCTGGTGCACATTTACTTGTCAGCATGCGGTTGGTTTCACGGTAAGAGCAGGTTTCTGTGAAGTCAAGTCCTGCACATAAGCCATAGAGCAGCAACCTCACGCTTTGATCTCTTTACCTCCTGTGTATATTTGATCTCATCCTTGCTTAGTTGAAGTCTGACTGCTGTCTGGCTCACAACATGGAAAACAATGTCTTTATGCTGAAATGAACATCGAGGATGATTGACATGAAAAACAAAATTGCCACACATTTCCAGTGTAATGTCATAAAGATTCCCAGTGTTAAGGCAATCTCTTGTGGGGTGTGGCACACGTCTGATAGTTTATGCTCTGCTACATCAAGGCCTGTTCTTGCCAGTTCCCTGCTATGCAGTTTTGGCTATCAAAATTCCAGGTGAGACACAGCATGCTTTCCATTAATCCTCACAATGGGACCCACGGTGGTCCTCTAGCCAGTCCTCTGAACAGTCACCTCCACAGGCACAGAAATGCTGTGGTTACCTTCGTACTGGGAATTAAAAGGAACATGCATGTATTCAGGGAAAAATTAGCCCAATTAGTCAGTTGCACTAACTCCAGAATGTGAAAGGAAAGGTCTCTGTTAGTAGAGCAAGATAATGAATCCATGTACTGCAAAAAAGTACAAGATAAGTATCAAGGAAAGCACCTACTTTTTTGGGTTATTACTCTATGCTATATCTGCTTATCAGTATAATTACCACTGGGGTCAGTGTAGACTCACTGGCTCTCAGCTGTAATCTTATGTTCCATGCATGTTGGAATGTAGGAAACTCCCACTTGATTGAAGGAAAAACACAATGGAGCAGTTACCTTTGTAAGATTTCCCAACGCTTGGCTTCCTGAGATGCCGCCATGTGGTGTCAAGTCTACATGTGCATTACATGACACAACATTGCATCTAACAAATTTAAAATCCTGAAAATCTAATTGGGTACAACATTCAGTATTGCTTGAAGGTGTAGGTTTTCTGCATTTATATACAGTACATTTATATTCACCTAGCACATAAGATATTATGATTAAATTGGTTACCATGATTTCCGTTATAATGGTAATTGAATAGAAGAAATTCAAAATCCTATGTTAATGTGGTGTGTTGGTGTGTCTCCCTATGTTGCCCCTGTCTACCTTTCCCTGTGTTCCTGTGTTTGTGCTGCTGATCCTGCACAGCTGTTGCCAATTCTACTACTCACCTCTACAGCCTTCTTATACCTGGTTTCACGTGCCTCTCATCACCATATTGTCCAGAAAATTGTTGGAAAGTGGTTTTCTAATGTATTCGTTTAATGTATATCTCCCTACGTCTCAGATTCACCTGCTGCCTTGAGTCTCAGCTGTCCTGTCGTGTTGCGCTTTAATTCCAGTTCTGCCTGCTTGGACCTGTTTGTACCCACGTCCAAGACGGCTTGGATATTGGATTACTGCCTACAGCTGTCATCAACAGACCACCTCCACCCCAAGACCCCGCAACCACAATAAACTCTTTTGCTCTCTAACCTGCCGGTTGCGTGGTTCTACTTTCGGAGTCGTTCTACTAACCCTTTACCAGTTAATTGTTATATTATTATCCCACATCTTCACTAAAATAATTATTTCCTTTCCTGCTTGCCTTATTGGTTATTCATTTTGAAACACTACTATTTTCTGCACTGCAAAGCAGCTGATTTTGGAAAATAACACCCACTTGCAACTGTCTGGAAAACCCCTGCATTACAAACAAATTTGAAAGATATGTGGCTTTACCAGACGGGAAATACATTGAGTTGCCTTTGGGAAAACATGGAAGATGGAGTGTTATACATTGGGTTAATTTAGTCTCACAGACCTTTGTTTCACTTCTGGGTTTTGAGAGTCAGACCACTGTAACACAGAGGTTATAATTACCACCAACCAGCTGTGAATATTCAACCTCTGACTTTTAATTTGAATGCAGAGTAAAATGAATCCCCACCTCCACACGACTACTACACTACCAGCTATGGCAAGTGCATATTAGACATTGCATGTAACAGTCACTGTTCATATTAAAGCAGAGCACCAACTGTGCTTTAACAAGCATAGTAATTTATAAGTTCAAATGTCCAACTTTTGAGTGCAGCAGTCATGTTAAATAGTATTTTTTATTATTCTTATTATCACCTCCTAAGCAGGCCAGCCAGAGGGAAATCAATATCCACAGTTTATGCACTGAGATAGAAATAAGATGATGTGGTGTTCACTGCTTCCTGAAATGAATTTGTTATTGTCAAATTGGAGGCTGAGAGCCAGTTTTGTCAGAAAAGCAATATTTACCTGTAAAGAAATTGTTTTCTATAATAGTCATCAATTTTAAGGGTTAGGTTAAAGTTTTAGACACATTTGTCTTTGCAATATTATTAATTGGTAGCTCTAGGCGAAGTCATGTCTAGAAAATCAATACAGCACATACAGGTTACAATTAGGTGGAAATTAATCAGCGCCACAGGCTTGTTCACCCTGTAAATAATCATGGGATAAATCCTGCTACCGCCTGGAAACCAAACAGGAGTAAAACACCAGAGTCTGGCGCAATTCGAGGATCAATCAAAAGGCTTTTATGGAAATGGTTGGAAAAGAGAAAGATTCTGAAATCGAGCAGTGATGAATACACTAGTGTAGGAGAGTGTGTGGAAATCAATAGCAGATGATCCATTCTGGCGGTGAAATAGTACCAAGCTGAGTCCCCCAGGAAGTCTGAGCCATTTTCAAAACTGTGTGTGTGTGTGTGTGTCTTTTTGTGTACAATATGCACAAGGGTATTTTGTCTATTTTTGCATTTGGATTTGTGTATTTCTGCATGTGTGTAGCCCTTAAAAATATCAAGAAAAAAATATCTGAATACTGAATAGCTGCTCCCAACATATTTATTGAGTGAGGTTTTATTGAGTCAAACAAACAATTCACAGACACAATCTTCTGAATATAGTGACATATAGTATAATGGACATAATTAATCAATTTTGGGGAAATAAGTTAACAACAAAATGTTAAAAATGAACAAAAATGGTAAGATGTGGACTCGAGTCTCATATCGTGTGTCAGACTTAAACTCGAAATCAAAAAACACTTGCACCTTTGCGTTTGCTTTAACGCCAGTGACTTGACTTACCGACAACTTTAGCCTTTTAATAACTTAGAATGACTTAATATCCTCCCCCAATCTTAAAATGATATTATATAAAAGTGTGCAGCAAATCCACTCCCTTCCTGACAATGGATATACTTCACTATACTATCAATCTAAGGCAAGAAGACTGAAAATAATTTCTTTCACTGGTTTAAATGGTGTGACGCTGTGAGAGGCGTCCGACAATCCCACATATGCAACCGTGGAACCTGTGGAACCGGCCTCACACACCCCATGGCCGCTGGGAGTTGTAGTCCTAGGCCCCGCTGCCATGATGTCCTGTAGGCCCTGGTGTAACCATAGGGCGCGGATATACCATCCGGCGATGACGCTGCCTCTCACGACGTCACAAAGGCAAAACGTTTCTGGCAGAAAATTCTATCACTTTAACACAAATTAAATTTAAAGCTTGATTGCAGGTCAGATGTAGACTGTCTGTTACATTCAAGTCGTTCCCAAACGAGTTCACACAATGTTGATTAAGAAGACAAACACAGATAACCATTGGTGTCGTGTTTCCTCGGAGAGTGCTAAAACAAGAGAAGGGACTGAGGGCTGACAGGATGTTGCATTTTCTGCTCTTGGACAGGTTGGTATTTGTAAAATATTTGGAGTAGGTTATACATTTTCTATACCTAAATAATGCATTATTGTGTTAGAACTGTGGAAATTTGATGGGGGTGAGCTCATTTGTATGCGTACATCATGAGGACCCATCGACAACGTTTGTGTAATTACTTTCACAGCCAGAAGGAGGAGACAAAGGTTCTGCAGTCCAGCTTTAATGGCATAAATTACATTTGGCTGATGTCTGTTAAAAATGCACTCTGCAAGCCAGTGTCTGTAGTCAGTCACTGATTGAAACATCACTCTGTAAAATCACTCTAACAGGAACACACAAGTGGGGCCCAAATGACAGTGTTTCGCTGCTTCACCTCAATTTCAGTTGTCGGAATCTCCCATGTAGTTAACAATGATGACAATATTTTAGTTGATCAACTTAATTTTTCTGAATCATGTCCGAGAAAATCAATTTTGAAAAGAAGGTGTGCCAAGTACGTTTGTATGCCGGCTAAGTCAGATACATATTTAATCAGCGTTTCATATCTTCTGATGCTCATCCCATTTTTAGGTTTGATATATAACTCCAACCGTTGTAACAAGAACAAAATATAAAAAGGTACACCTGATCATTTTGCTTTTAAATGTTACAAAAACATTTGAAAGTAATAAACGCAAATTTTAAAAAGCAATCATTATTATTATTATTATTATTCCGGTACATTTACTACTAATTTACTACTATTTAATACTAACTGTTACTCTCTTTAGAAATGCTAAATAAATTGGCATGTTTAAGACTGAAAACACTAAGTTTAGAATTTTCTTGTGACTTACAAACAATAGGCATAGAGTGTAGAGGCACCTTAACGCCTGAACATCTCCACCCCGTAGCCCTTACGGCGGTCCCTATGAAATGCTTGCAGAAAATCATTAAAAAACACCTCCTCTCTGATGTCTCACCCCTGTTAAACCCATACCAATTTGCATACTGAGGTGACACACTACTGGTCATGTTAACTGACATCTACGAACACTTAGAACAAGCAAACAGTCCTGTGAAAATTGCTTTTAATGACCTCAGTATTGCCATACAACATCAAGTGAATTAACAGTTTCAACAGTATCACCATATCAAAGAACAGAACGGTGAGCACAGAACAGTGAGCAACGGACATCGCAATCCTCTACACATTGTACACCAACCCCTGCCCTGAAGCCATCACACATATTTTACAAGTATGCAAGCAATAGTGGGTTTCCTGGACAATCAGGCTTCTCTTGGTGCTTTTGAAGAAGTGACAACAGCTTTGGCATATTAGCCCGCAGACAATATCCTGGAATCAAACTTAAAAAAAAAAACCTCAGAATTGAAAGAGATAATAAAGTTTACTTTCAGGGACTGTGCCACTTCTCAAATCAGAAAATTGCAGCATGTAGAATGTAGAGAATGTACTTTTTAGATGTAGAGAATGTACTTTTTACACAAACTCAACCATTTTAATGCAATCTGTTGGATCTTACAAATGTTTTACACATGGGTACTTCAGAGTGTTCTGTTGTTTGGTATGCACAATATATGTATACACAACAGGACCAAGCCAGGCTACAATGACAAATCAGGACAGCAGACAGATATCATAGCATTGGCCAAGATATTACTACAAAAAAAAAAAACTTAAAAACAAGTAGACACAACAAAGACACTCTTTTACTCCTCAAGCCATCACCCTGTATAACATGCAGGTCTCTTAGCTGCTTGTTTGCACTTTTGCACTTTCATATCAAATTCAATTAATCTGATTTGGACTGACTGGTTTTATTTGACTTCACTGTTTTTATTCTGTCTCAATGTGAGTGTCATATTTTTTATTATGATTATGTTGTGGTCTTATTGTGTGTTCTATTGTTTTTATTCATTCATTAACCAGACTGCTTATCTTGAAGGGTCACGGGACTGGAGCCAATCCCAGCTAACATTGGGCGAGAGGCTGGGAAACACCCAGGACTGGTCGCCAGTCAATCAGACATTTAGGGGGCACACATTCACACCATATTCATACACCGATGGGGACACAGTTGCCATGCTGGGGGCAACTCGGGGTTCAGTGTCTTGCCCAGGACAGCAGGAGCTGGGATCGAACCACCAACCCTGGGGTTAATGGGCGACTGCACTATCCTCTCAGCCACAGTTGCCCTATTGTTTTTACTGTGGATTTATTGTGTTTTTATGTCTGCATTGGACCAAACTAATGTCTGAATCTGTGTCTAAGACATGTATATTATCAATTAGCCTGCCCCTGAATCTGTATTTTTGCTTGGCTTTTTGCTTATGCTCCTGCTATATGGCTGGGATGTGCATACACTACTTTGTGGCTGTCTGAGCCTTACTCATCCTCCCAGGAAACCCATGTTCCAGAGAAAGACACATCCCACATAACCCATTGTTGCCAGAGATTGTCGCCTTTTCAACATGCATTTATTGCATCAATAAGTTCAAAAGGTAAAGATGTGTCTTGTATAGCTTAAAAAAACAGACTTTTTCAGGGAAACGTCTGCATCATAGCTCAGGCAAGTGTTGAGAGGTAATCTTTAGGTCAGGCTACAGACTGGAGGGCTTCACAGGGCCAAAGACAAATAGAGAGGGGAATAGTAGATCTGTTCATTCTGCAGAGATTCATTGCTACTGCCATGCCATAATTATCTCCACTCTGGGGCTTGTCGGCCAACCATTCTGCAAAGCACTCATTATACAGTGAATATTGTGGCTGCTCTTTGTCTCTGTCGCTTTCCCTCTCACCTCTTCCTGCTCTCTGTTCCTGTCTCATCTTTCACTCCTCCTCCTCCCCCTCTTCAACCCAGTATGCCCGTCTTTTCAGGCTTGTGTGAGTGCTGGATGTGGTGTCACTTCTCTCCTGGTGGGCTGGAGCTGTGTAATTGAACGGCTCTGCTTCCCAACTTAATTTCTATCAAAGTGAAATGAGGCCAGCCTCGCAGGATATCTTCAAAAAATGAGACAGGGGTGGAATTGTGACAGCCCGCTACAGTAGGGGTGTACAGCACTGCTGAAAGTTTCTGGTGAGACAACTCTGCTTCTTGTTTTCTTGTGTTAGTGTGAATTTTTTACACTTTTGAGAATCACTGTGACATAAGTAAATAGTGGCCTTTACTTATCTCAACTGCAGAGACATGCAGTAGTCTGGTGCACCAGCTGTTTGTGTATTCAAACTTAGGAAACACTTAAAATTACAACCAGGCTAAGTGGAGATTTCTGCATCATTGTATTAAAAGGGGTTGCACTACAAGCTTTCTTATGTAGAGGTTAGTTGTTATGGGTAAGGATACAGCTCAAATTAGAAAACGCTGCCAAAGTTATTTCACTAAATGGCCAAATTATGTTGGTCAGTTTAGCATAATTGGATATGTCCCATTATAAACTGCATGAATACTACTAATTTATGGATGCACTTTCACAATATCCATGTACAGAGTTAAGTCATTTAAGTTAATATATTGTTTGGCCTACTTAAACTGAGATGTTATTTCTGTAAAGGCTGAGACATGCTTCTTTAGGCTGCACGTAGACCAACGTGCATGGGGATGTTTGCATGGTTGTTTCTGCTGTACTTGCACAAACAACTTGTACAGCCTTCATGTTTTTTCTAAGTTTAAAACCCACCTCCCAACGGGAATTGGATCAACCAATCAGCCTCTTCGATGCGCAGGGCCATATGGCGCTTAGCTGAGATTTGGAAGGTGTATGAAAAATATGGTCAGCCTTTGAAAGCTCTCACCTGTCTGAATGGTTGGCTGATGTAGCCCTCACCTCTTATAATGAAATACAGCTGATTGCAGGATTCAGACCCACTGCAGAATGTCCAGTAAAACACAGAAAGGTGGAGTTGAATTTCAGAATTTTATGGTCAAACTTCTTCACCAAGTACAGTACATCCATCCATCCACACACACACACCAGCAATTTCCAAAGTGCAATAGGAGGTGTGGTTCTGAAAATAAATAATACATATTGTTGAATAAGTATATAATTACAGATTCACGCATATATGTATATGTAAGTTAAGGCACTGTTAACACAAAGGAGAGAACATATACAATAGGAAGTCCAAATCTACTTAATATCAAATATGAAATGTACATGCATGGATGTGGTACAGTAGAAAGATTTAGAAGCTTATTAATAAGTCCTGTTTCTTACGCAACATACAGATGCAATCACGTCATGCACAAATATCAAGACGTTAACACTCAGTCTTTATGCACACGCAACACTTTGGAATATTTCCATCACCCAAAAGAATAACATCTCATTCGTCTCTGAGTTTCCGTTTCTTTCTCCTACTCTCGATGAGAAGTTAAGGTAGTGGGCGGGCCTAACCGTTAGGTCTACACAACGTGATTGGATAACCATGGTATTTGACAACTGACATAAGAAAACTGATGAACTGATGAACTGAATGTCCAGGCAGAAGAGATGGTGGAGTTCTCCTCTGGACTGAAAGGCATGTCTCTGAACTTGAACATAAATGAAAGATTGAGAGATTGGCCTTTTTAACAGTGTGTGTCAGCTCCTCTGTGAGCCTGTGCAACCCATAACAACCTTCTGTGCATTGAAACATATTTCCAGTTTAAGTAGATTTATAACAACCTGTTTGGCTTTGGCAAGCTCATCCACACTTGTCCATTCTCACCTACAAAGCTTGGATTGGTTGGATTTTTTTCCGACTGGGAGAAACAGCCATCAATGAGCACAACACAGACCAATTGCTAAACGAAGTTGAGATTTGTGTGGCAATTCAGAGGTCTGAAACTAGGCTAGATTGCTGGTAATAATTCCTCTGTGTTTACCTTGTCTTTGATAAATTCACAGCACTAATTCCATCATGTAATTGTAATACCAAATTAAACAACTTCTACACCCGTTCAAATAAATTATTTTGTCTTAGAGCAGGAAATAACACGAATTCCATATAATATTAAGTTATGATATCATAGAATAATCATAACTTGGGATCCAACATTTTTTATATCAGGTATTTATGTCTGAGCTTTTAGCTCTACCTTTCAAAGTTATCTTTTCCTGCAAATAATACATTTTGAGAAATGATTTGAAGGAGCTCAAAACCAGCTTTTTTGAAGTAAGAAATATATAAATGTTGCCAAGCAACACAACAATGTTCAAAAACATATTTTGATCATCTTTAAAACCCCAAATAATATTGAGAGGGGGAAAAGGTAAAATGATTGCTTATTTATTTATATAACTAGTTTGCCACCATCTGCCAAAGGGATGCAACAACTGGACAACAACTAAATAAATGCATAATGTACTCCTTCTCATCAGCACAGAATCTACAGATATTGTCCTCAGTTATTCTCCATAACTTTTTCAGGGACCACCCTGAGGGAAATGATTAATTCAGTCTCAATTCTGGAGGTTGCTACTAAGTTCTTAACTCTTATACAGTGACCATAATACACTGCCTGGCCAAAACAGTCACCACCTGGATTTATCTAAGCAAATAGGTAATAGCCTCCCATTGGATAATTACTGCATGGGTGATTATGTTTCAGCTGGAAACAAGTTATTTAACCCTAACTGACACAGTGAGAAGCTTCTCATTTCTTAAACAACCATGTTGAAAGACACATCCTGTGGTCCTGGAAAAGATTTTAATCAGTTTCAGAAAGGTCAACTTCCAGAGTGATGGGCACATCAGAGTAAGAAGAGAGGCAGATGAAGTGATGCACCCATCATGCTTAGCGCCTACTGTACAAGCCTGTTGGGACAGACATCTGTGGTTGCTGCAGTTGGTCAGGTCTAGGTTCAGCAACATTATGTGGCCAAAGAATGGAGTCATCTGACTACCTGAATATACTGAATGACCAGGTTATTCCATCAACAGATTTTTTCTTCCCTGATGGCACGGGCATATTCCAAGATGACAATGCCAGGATTCGTCGGGCTCAAATTGTGGAAGAATGGTTCAGGGAGCATGAGACATCATTATCACACATGGATTGGCCTCCACAGAGTCCAGACCTTAACCCCATTGAGAATCTTTGGGATGTGCTGGAGAAGGCTTATCGAAACAATGCCACAGCATTCTGTTTGTCTGCCCTGCGATTGACTGGCGACCAGTCCAGGGTGTTTCCCTGCCTCTCGCCCAATGTTAGCTGGGATTGGCTCCAGCCCCCCCCAGCGACCCTTCGGGATAAGCAGTATGGTTAATGAATGAATGAATGAATGCCACAGCGAATGCATGCCGTAATCAAAGCTAAGGGCGGTCCAACGAAAATGTTAGTGTGTGACTTTTTTTTTGGCCAGGCAGTGTACTTCACATGTAGAAACTGCGTAACCAACTTCTTTATCAATAAAGTTTTATTGAACTTCTCACACTCACACACACACACACACACACACACCTAGTAAATACTAAACATAAATTAATGAACAATTGCTGCCATGAATAAATGCAATGAATACAGCGATGGACAATTAAATGAATGAAAGAGGACCGTATACCCTATAAAGCATTGACTATCTTGGCAAGATGCATTCATTTGTGGAAACACAAGAGACCACTAAGTAGATGAAAACTTTAACATTAACCAGTCAAATCAACTTAATGCACCAATCAGCAGCTGAGAGCTTGTTAGGAAGCACAAGGGAAAAGGTCAAAGGTAAATAACTGAAGACATTAAATATTGTTAATTACTCTTATGCTACTGCTTCAAGCTCAATATCACAGGAAGAGTAAGGTTTCACCTGGTAGTTCAGATGGCCAAGGGAAACGTTGCACAGGGAGGGGAGGGTGCAGCAGATGGCCAGTGACGATTCTCATGTGCAGCTTGACCAGTGTTGCCTCTCTCGCTCTCGCTCTCTCTCTCAAAAATGAAGAAGGGTCTAGATGGGGAAGGTTAAGAAAGGTCCACTCACATTTCTGGGTTGTGTTTTTTAATTATGGCCTTTATTAGGCAACAGTTTTATTTGTTCGTGCTGGCCACAGATTTACAGTAGATGTAAATATCTCTTTCCACTGAAATTTAGGCTGAGAGACGCAGCAGACATTCTAGATATTGTAGTTTTGCTGTTGAAATCTCATTCACTGTGCCAAATGCCTTCTGTTCTTGTTTGTGAGCTCTGAAATTGGGTTTTAAATGGCTTTCTGTGCCTAAGAAGGTCCAATGGAATGCTATATCCTGACAAAACATTTGTCCTTTCTCCAGTGCCAAAGCTGATCTGACAAGCTTTACTGTAGCTCTCCGAACACCTGAGCAGGGCCCTGTGAATACAAATACATTGCAACACCTCGTCTGTTTCATTCCATTTTAGCCAGCCTGCAAGTTACGCTATCTGTTTAATCTGCAAAGACTGAAAATGTAAACTCAATAAAGTAACCTCTCCTCAAAATCCGTTAGTCCTCCTGAAACTTTTTCCATGTAAATCTGCTCCATAGAAACATGCAGTGCAACAATCATTCCTCTGGAATGAGCAAAGCATGGTGGATTATATATACATTAATATATGTATTGATGTACATTTATGATATATATGTGTTGAATTTTGGTTCATTCACTTTACTCCTCATTGTCAATAGGCAACCATGAGGGTGCTGTTTTTGCTTTCCAGTTGTTTTCTGGCTTAGTATCATTCCACCTTTTATCTAATGAATGAAGCAGCAATTGAACAGAGCATGTGTGTATATATCAGGGTAGCTCCTGAAAATTAATGAATGAAGTGTTCTGTTACAATATCGTCCGTGAAAGGCATAATCTATTACTCCAACTGTACTTCCTGGATTGCAGTTCTTTGTCTCACTGGTACCTTAAACAACACCCCCACCAACACACACCCCTACGCAGTTTTAACGCAAGACTTAAGTGTACTTTCTTGATCACCCTATTTTTGAGTACATTTTTGATTTAACTTTAGTGTAAACAAAGCAAAATTAGTTCCATGTCTAATGTAATATATCCAATATGCTGTAAGTTATCATATCATCATAACACCCAACGGGTGCACGGTTTTCAGAGTATTGTTTATTGTCGGCTTTGGTGAAGCAGTGACCCCCTAGAAAAGAACCAGGGAGTGGTAAAAGCCCATTTGACCTCCTCCCAGACAACCCTCGTTCAAACACTGATATATTTCTGTTGCTTCATTCTTCTCTTTAGTATTTGTCACCACCATTTGGACGCGGTGATAGATAATAGCTGATATGTAGGGAGCCTGATGGCCTTTGCCGCTCTACACTGGCGGCATACTGTTATCCCAGATGCTCCTGGCTAGCAGCTTGTCTCTCGAAGTCACATTTCAACAGCAGGAAGGCGATTTCCCCACTGAGGATGCACTTTCCCACCAGTGGCCGAGTGACAGCCGGTGCCTATGGAGGTACAATGCTGCCAGCTTGTTGAGCTGCTAAATCACAGCCCCTAGATGTTAGCCTTGATTGGCGTGGGCTCTGAATGAGCAGAGTGAGCAGCGATCGTAAAATTTTACAAAGCAAGCCCCTGCACTTTTGAAGGCAGATGTTTACTCCACATGTATGAGCCGGTGGGGTTTATTTGATGCAGGGGCAGGCTAATTGTGGAGACACTTAAATCTGTGATAATTACAAGTGATCTGCGGTGAAATATAATAACTAGAAATTGGGCCCCAGAGTGAAAAGGATGAAGCTGTATTTCATGAGTAAACCCAATGTGCCTGACGGTCGGCCGCTGCACCATAGCATCAGTTATTAAGAACGGTGATCTTAATAAGGGGGCATTGAGCAAATTACCTGTGAAAATGGACAGTCATTTCCCTGCCCCAGGCAGCCGTTTTTCATCTGATTAGGCCATTGCAGCCATTAATTTGAAAGGAGGCCATTCTTCAGCCGCCGCACAGTCAGTGTGGCTTTTCAGGAATGAGATTGTTTATTCATAATGTCGTGTTCTAAAGTGACAGGGTTATGAGCCCAGGTCAGACACAGATGTATATCATAATCGACCTCAAGTGTGTCTAAGCTCTCCCCTCAGTTAGTGACACCGTTACTAATGTTAAAACACACACACACAAACACACGCACGCACGCAGAGTGAAACATGCAAATGCACATATCTGCAAACATACAAAACACTGAAACTACTGATCCTGAAAGCACCCATGTGTATAATAAATATATGCAGATGAATATAGACGCAAACATGTACATACTGTATGGGCTTATCCATAGTGATATGCGAACATGACACAAAACACATTTAACCTCAACAAACACACACATTAAAGTAGATACACACTCAAGTATCTATACAGTATACGCTCATGTATTATATATACTATGTGACCAAAAGAAGTATGTAGACAATTGATCATTACACCCATATGTGATAGAAATGTTATAGAATGTGATGTGTTAGAAATGGAGAAGGTAACCTACAGAATTCTAAATCAAGAATCTAAACATCTGAAGCCACAATTAAATAGTATAGAATGTATGTCATTAGAGAAGTAGCAGGTTTGATGGACTCAATGTTTAACTGATGGGCTAAATGATTAATATGGTTGATCAATCAAATTGACAGTTTGTGATTCTTTTTTGTAATTAATTCTTTACCCTTCTTTTTGGTAATACCATAGTATAGTATGTGTTTTAATCTATATATATATACGTATAAAAAAAATTTAAATTCCTCTCTTGCCCCCTCGTCTGTTCTTCCTTCAAGCTCGGGTCCTCTACCAGAGGCCTGGGAGCTTGAGGGTCCTGCGCAGTATCTTAGCTGTTCCTAGTACTGCACTCTTCTGGACAGAGATCTCGGATGTTGTTCCTGGAATCTGTTGGAGACACTCTCCCAGTTTGGGGGTCACAGCCCCGAGTGTTCCAATTACCACGGGGACCACTGTTGCCTTCACCTCTTCTTTCAGCCCTTGGTATTTCTCAAGCTTCTCGTGTTCCTTCTTCCTGATGTTGCTGTCGCTTGGGATCGCTACATCTATCACTACTGCCTTCTTCTGCTGTTTGTCCACCACTACTATGTCCGGTTGGTTTACCAGCACCAGTTTGTCCATCTGTATCTGGAAGTCCAACAGGATCTTGGCTTAGTCATTCTCAACCACTTTCGGGGGTTTCCCATTGTGACCTTGGGACTTCCAGCCCATACTCGACACAGATGTTCCTGTATACTATGCCAGCCACTTGGTTATGGCGTTCCATGTATGCCTTGCCTTCTAGCTTCTTACACCCCGCCGATATATATATATATATATAACTATCTATCTACTGTATATCTATATATAGATATCTATCTATCTATATCTATATATATCTATAGATATATATATTTATATTATTTAATTTGAATATAATTTATTTTCAAGAAAACATCTAATGTGATGTAATGCAAAATTGATGCAGTTGAGCATCATCACTCTTTCACCAAAGTATGAAAAACATTTTATAACCTGTCTGCATGGATTTGCTCCCACAAGAGCATTAGTGAGATCCGCCACTGATGTTGGGTGATAAAATTTTATGGTTTAGCATTAAGATTTATCTTCTATCTAAGTGGCCTAACCCAAATCAGGATAAACAGCCCCAGACCAACAGTAGGCAACACCCCTGTCTGCATACTTTTGATTCTTACTTCAGGCATCAGGTCTGTAGACCTGCTATTCACTGTCTCCAGTGTACACCTGTGACTCTAAATTTGAATCAACAGAGAGGTGAGCCTGAACGTACAGGGCTGAAGAAGAGTTAGACTTGTACTGTAGTGCTATTATCTCCCACCTATACCCTCTCCTAATCTTGCTTGTTCACATTGTGCCCCCCATAGGGAAGCTGCTGAATTGCATTTACCAATGTGCAGCAACTAAACTCATTATCAGTACATGAGAATGAAAATTAAAGGGTTTTTATTTCAAAATGTTGGTTTTGGAAATGTTTTCACATAACAGATAATTGCCTCCTTAAGTACAATCTTGAGATTGGCTATTACAATTTATAACATTTGACAGTGAGTGCCACCACATGTTATCAGTTATTTTACATGAGCATGGATAATTCA
The DNA here is from genome assembly GCA_036023855.1 of Gadopsis marmoratus. NCBI lineage: Eukaryota > Metazoa > Chordata > Actinopteri > Centrarchiformes > Percichthyidae > Gadopsis > Gadopsis marmoratus. Next base: position 3,960 of record JAVQJF010023325.1, on the reverse strand, counting down.
TATCAATTACTCAATGACTCATATTCCCCAAGTATTTTGGAGATGATATAATGGTTTGTCTTGTATTGCTAGTGATCATTTGTTTGGAGAAGCATCCAACAGGAACAATGATTCCATAACATTATGGACTTCAAGTAAACTGCAGAATGAAACTGTCACATCAAAAAACAATGCAAACAATGTAACAGAGTATAAAATGAATAGGGTCACATTTCCTTCTGTATATCTTACTGGATAGTCTCTCTCCAGTCCCACAGTAACTAAGAGCCACAAAGAAATTCAGCAGACATGAACAGTTGACAATATAATTTCTTTATTCATTATTTATTTGTTTGACTTTTTGCCACGGTGGAAATAACGAGACATGCCCTGAGAGAACCATCCCAGCTCTCCCTGGTGTAATTGGTGCTGCCTTCATTCTGATGTGTCAGTCACCCACTGCAGTAGATTTACAACTTCATCTAGTGTGGGTGAAACCCCGTAAGAGCACTTGCCCCTGACAGCCTCTGTTTCACAGCATTACAGTTGTTTCTCCATCGACAGCAAGGGATGGAGGAACCATGCCATTAAATTAACCATTAATTTACATCTTAAAATGGCCTCAATATTTAATTAAAATTAACATTCAATGATTGGTTTTAATGCTCTCTGGTACAATTTAGCGGGCTTTTTTTAAATCCCTAATATTTGTAGATCAACCATTAATATTATAATCCATTCATTTCTCCATTAATTAAACTCAAATGTAGGGTGAACCCCTGAATTTGAAGTACATATAATGTTAATGTATTACATTTACAATTTCCATAAATTAGACCAAAGGTGATCTAAATTTAACCCATTAAATACCTGATTCCTGAAAATATTAATCTTCATCTGAAAAGATTTTATAAAGATTTTATATTGTTAACATTGCAACCTTAATAACACCTTGAAATTATCATTTAAATATTTATTAATTAAGGGCTTTTGAATATTCTGTGTTTTAAAGCAGTTGGTTATATCTTTTCAAATTTAAGAGATTGCAGTCAACAATACCACAACACCTTTTTAAGGTGTAAGGTTTTCAGGAATAGAGTTAGGCATAATGAAAAGCAGTTGAGGGATTTTGGTTTAGTGTAATTGGTGATGAAAAAGCTGTAGCTCCAGACTACCGTATTTGTTTGTCACTGTCACTGTCATCATAACAGTTAATGTTAAAAATCACTCACTTATCAAAGCTCCACCAATCAATATTTATATATTAAGTGTCTCTTGTAGTGACAAACCCACAGAGAATTATCACCAACTCTGCAGCTTCGTGCAGTTGTTTTGGTACATTTGTGCAGTCTCGGCGCTCTCATCACCTTCCACTTCTACATTATATTAGTTCAAGAGATTATGTTGTGTGTAGAGTGCACATAACCACTTCAAGATTCAGCAGATTTCTTTGTTTGTTTATAAAATAGTCATAAGTTTTGGGACAAATTCAAATGGAGTAGTTGTTGTGTCAGACCATGGACAAACATTAGTGGTCTTAACACTTGCATGTGTAAAATGTACATACAGGAATAATGGCATAACAATGTTTAAAATTCACTGGGACTATGGCAGGCTTCATCGCTACAAATAAGTTAAATGTGTTAAAATAAATAGACACCTATATATATATATATATAAATATATATTTTTTAATGGTGTCTTAAATAGTGATTAAATGCCAATTTCATTGTACTCCATTATCGTGTTAGTGCAATACGCAAACGAGTCACTAGATGGCACATAGCGGTTGGGGGAACCTAAAACCCCTTAGAGACAAGCGCTGCAGAATAAATGCTGCAGTTAAGCTGAATGCAAGCTAAGTTTTCTGCCTTTGTTTCTACATACAGCTGCAGGGTTTGTGAACCCACCCATCCCTGACACCCACCAGGTCATGGAAGAGCAACACATGCATGATTAAGTGGTAAAAGGAGATAGTTGATTGGATGAATGATACGACAAAACATACTAAAGTATTTCACTTTAAGCCTAGAGAAAAACTAATTTTACCAAGTGCATTCCCTTCAGAGCAGTTGCCCATCCGTAGTTCTCTTCAGTAACAGACACTTCACACTTTGACCATAGCTGGGTGATTAAAGTAATTGACATGCCTTCTCAAACACTGAATCCATAATTTAGTCAATTTAAATGTACATTTATGCCACAGAGTGTGTGCTAGCATGCAGTGAGTCCAAGCGATGAAAAATACGACCATACCCATGGTTCACAATGTAATAACTGCAAACGGTATTGTGCAGGGAACATCCCAAATATTACACAATATAATGTCTCCAGAAGAGTTGTAGATCAGCAGCTCAAGGATTCTTGGATTTGGGCCCTTGTTAAGATAAAATAGGTGATTTAAATACATACTTTGATATTATCGCTTTTCTCAATTTCACTTTCTGGGTAACTAGTGTGCCCCATGCACTGTGAAGAATACCTAGAGCAGGTTCTCTAGTATTCTGTGTTCCCGACTATGAGCGACTTGTCAATGTCACACCACAATCTCTTGTTAATTTGTCCCCCCACAATGACTACCTGGGATCTTCCCCATCATCTTTCATTGGAACAACTCAATATCTTGCCATTGGTGTTTATAGAAAATCAGCAGCATCTGTCACTTGTAGCAGCCAATTGAATATTTCACCCCCTGCATCCTTTCAAATGACAATGCAATGCCCCCACTGTTGCTTGGATTCTGATCGGGAAGATATTCCTTAGAGACAGTTAATGGGGACAACGATGCCTGCAGATGAGATTGCATCATCACATTTTGGTGATGATATGGCCTAAATGAACAGTCACTGCCAAACAAGGTTGAAAAATATTTATCTTTAAATGCAGTGGCAAGGTGCATCCGACCAGCCCATAATCCCCAAAGTAGTGCTGCAGCAAGGTTCAGTGATCTTTGTACTCTTCAGGGAAAAATAGTGGCTCATGCTGGAACAAAGCAAGTACACACACACACACACACATGTCCATCCACGTATGCATACAAAAAATGTAGTACAAAAAGAATGCATGTGTGCCTGTTGTCTGTGTCCATTTTGTATCGGGGCCTTCAGACGGAATAAATAACATACTGTCGAATTCCCTGCTGTTACCAAATGACCATGCATTAATGACTATAAATTGATGTAGTTAGGACCTGTTTCATATTGAAATATTTTCACTGAGATAACAGTAATCTGTACACTACCCTCACTGACTACCAGCTAAACTTTTTAAAGATCTCTGGCCATTTTGGGGACCTATAACTCTGAACATTGCAAATTTGTCACTTATGACTGGTATTGTCTCAACTAGTTTTAAGACTACTGTGGTTAAACCTTTACTTAAGAAGTCACGTCTCAATCCAGGGTTAATTATCGACCAGTCTCTTAACTTTTTTTTTCCAGAAACTACTAGAAGAACCAACCTTTGATTTTAACCTTTTCATTCTGCTTGTCACTCCACTGCACTAAAGTGGTAAGGTGTTTCCTATTTATGTGAAATATGGAATACCTCAAGGCCCTGTTCTTGGCCCTCTACTTTTCTCTCTTTATATTTCACCAAATTATACGCATGGCATACTCATGGAATTAATTTCCTCTACTATGCTGGTGATACTCAGCTGGATGTGCCTACAGATACAGCTTTGTTTCATCCAGACGTTTGCTGTCAGGTCTGACATGTGCTAGTAGTAAAAGCCTTCAAATAGTTCAGAATGCTATAGGTATCTAAAACTATGAAATTTAATCACGTTGCTCCAATTCTAAACTTCCCTTTGTTCAATTCAATTCAATTCAATTTTATTTATATAGCGCTATATCATAACAGAGTTATCTCATAGCACTTGTTAATATAGAGCATGTCTAAACCAACTCTAAATGTATAGACCCAACAATTCCACCATGAGCATGCGCTAGGCAACAGTGGCAAGGAAAAACTGCCTTTTAA
>JAVQJF010023313.1:0-34204 GCA_036023855.1 Gadopsis marmoratus | reverse complement strand
GAGACCTGAGTTACAACAAATGCCCCACCTCTCAACACACTCACACACACACACACACACACACACACACACACACACACACACACACACACACACACACACACACACACATAGCTCAGCCCCAGCCAGACCAGAATAGAGCAGACCACGGTCTTGCAACAGCTCATCCCATTGACCTCAGTGCATCCTCGGGATGTTTTGAGCCAGCACAGGTAGAATGTTGGAACGCTGTGCTTTTCCTTGTTCTTCGTGCTGTGTGATCGTTGCCGCTGAAATGTAGCTCCTGAGAAATGCATATTTACTGAGCAGTTAGTATGTCAGGCTGTTACTCTCACGATGTTTTATTACCTGTGCGTGTATGCGTGCATGTATTTGTGTCTATGTGTGTGCTCATACATATTTCCTGTGGTTCAGACATGGGGTTTGGATGTGACAGACGAGCTTGCAAGCATGCGAGTCCGTGTGGGGCAGGATGTTCCTGTACAGCACATGCACAGCGGTTAACTTAGACACTGTGTGCGTGTGAGCATGTGTCGCTGCATTGTTGCATGAAAACAGCCATTATGTCCAGTGTGTCACTGCTTTTTATTTACACAGTAAAAAAGCAGTGGCATTGGGATCAACCCAATTAGAGTAGTTCTGTAGCAATTTAAGATGCAAATGAAATGCTTGGTTGCCTAGTTACACAGTTGTGCAATACGTATTGAGCTCATTTACTTAAGTAAAAATTGCACCAACACAATGTACAAATATTACAATTTAGAATAAATAAAGTACAGAGGTATTATCAACAAAATGTACAAATGTATCACAAGTAAAAGTATTCATTATGTAGTCAGAGTTCCCCCTTTCACTTTCAGTATATATATAATAAACTGTAATTGTTATTAATTATACACTTATGTGTAAGCTGCATTTTAATATAGCTGGCCAATGTGGACCAAATTGTAACTATTTTACATACTGTTTAATTAATAACCATGTATTATAATAACCATGTAAGCTGATCATATGTTTTCTGTGATACTTGTTAAATTGTAAAGCCCCCTGAAACTGTAGGTGTCAAACTAATGTAGTGAAGTAAGAAGTACAATATCTCCCTCTGAAATGTAGTAGAGCATGTGAAAGATAACGTGATGGTTTGCAGCATGATGACACATGACTGAGTGTGTTTGTGAGAGACAATAAAAATACAGCTGATTTAACCAAATTAGTGGTGCGGTTTATTGTTTGCGCACAAAAAAACATGATCTCTAATATTTTTGCAGTTGTTTAAAAAACAACATGACAAATATTGGTGTTACCCATTAAAGCCTTTGCAAGGCCAAGAGGGTTTCGCACATTAGGCTACATGATAAAAATACATGTGAACATACCGAAGACTAACTTAACTCAATCAGCATAATTAAAAAGCAATTTCTTTGTCTCCGTTTTGTCAATTTGTATCCTGTTCATGTGTGCACATGTGACTGACTGGTCTGTAAGTCTGTTAAACACAAATCTACTTGTGACGTTCTTAAAAAGCTAACACACCTAACAGCTATAGGGGCTTCAAAGCTGCTGCCATCAATTTGGACACATGCAATGTGCATTATGTGAAGTAGACGAGTCTATTTATATATTAACCGGATATTGATCCACTTCATTATCAGCAGGTTAGAAGATCTAACTCTGCACTTGTTCAAGTCAAAAAGGGCATGTTTGTCTCACCAAGAATTTTGTGACTCAGTTTAATGGGCAGCATCAAAACCAAACCTCCCATCCAAGACCCTGCCACTGATTTGTGTGTGTGTGTGTGTGTGTGTGTGTGTATTCATGTGCTTGCAGCAGTGACCTGCTTTCATATGCCAGAGCACACATTTCAGTACCTCGGTGGCTTTTACTGACCTAGAACAAGTCAAGGGGGGGGGGCTCAGGAAATCCACAGCTACCTTCAAGCGTGCGTGTGTGTGTGTGTGTGTGTGTGTGTCCGTGTAAATATATGCATATGTGCATAAGCTTTTATAGTCTTTTGAAAGTCAGTAACATAATAGCTCACTCCATTTTTCTCCTAAATATCGTTCTCCTCACTTTCTCTTTCACCCCTCCCTCGCACTGCCTCTCTTTCATTTGTCTCCCTCTCTCTGACAAATAGGGGCGACATTCATTAGGATGCTTTATGGGGTGATGGTGACACAGGGTGCTATTGACGGCCTCTAACACTGTCTCAACTCCCCAAACACACACACACACTCGCACACACACTCTCTCTCTCTCAAGTCTCCCTGTCTCTCTCTCTGGCTCCCCGCTCATCCTCTGTGCCCTTTAATATCGGAGATCATTGCTCTTTGTCATCCATTGTAACGCATGCCTGCGCTGTCTCTTTGTGTGTGTGTGTGTGTGTGTGTGTGTGTGTGTGTAGCTGAATACCTCGGTGGGACTCTGGCCGGCCCGCCTCACTTGTCGAGAACCAGACTCAGCAGACACTACACATGTCTGATCTATGATTCAGGGCTGACTTTTATTCTGAGAGATACATACAGTGTTTCCTTTGTGGGAGGGAAGTGTGTGTGTGTGCTGGGGCGCGGGGGTGCTGCTCCTCATAAAGGCCACTCAGGGCGGCCTCTCCCCCTCTAATGCATCCCAGGCCCCTCGGACTGGCTGGCATGCTGGATGACTGGGGCTTGAGGGTGCAGACCAGCAGAGTAGGTGTACTGCATAAACCTGCTTCACTCAGCCTCTCACACTGCTTCGCGCTTTAAATAAATCCCACATACACCGTCATGCTGCTGTATATACAAGCGCACAGTAGATAGTTTTGGTGGGGGGTGTGATATCTTTTTTGGAATTATCTTGAATTACAAAACATATACGTATATATTATAAATAAAAGAACAAACTGTATTGAAATGTGTACTCATCAGAAATTGACTACCACACAGAAAACATGCTACGGAGTGTCACGTACAGGCAGACACCTCCACTAAATTTGACATAATGATGCCCGTTGCTTGTTGTCTTATGATAATGAGAAAGTTGTACATTTCCACGCTGGTCATGTGGTTTTAACACCTCTGCGCCTTGAGTATTTAACTGCTCAGATTGATAAGGAACAATGTTATGAGGCAGTAAAGAGGGTGAACGATGTGTGTGGAGAAGACCTGCACGTGTGTGTGTCATTATCGCAACGCTGGCAAACATTTCCACGTTATCTGCTCAATCTGTCATCTACCAAGACAAGCTTATGTGTCTGTGTTTTTGTGTGTGCAGACGTCTAGATGTGTATATTTCCATATGTGGATACATGCCTATAGCTGCCTGCCTGTGTGTTAAGTGTGTGGCACCTGGCTGTTAGGTTTGAAATCAAACCTTAAAACAGTGTGTCAAATATATTTATGATAATAATGCAGGATCCTCTAGCATAATAATGATCCAACAATTATGAAAGAGAGAGGGATATTAGATATATAAATGTGTATTTATAATCTGATGTGTGTGTAAAAGACACATATAGGGAAGATGTAGTACATACAGTACATGCGCAGTATATTTATGTTTATGTTTCATGTACATGTAACACATGATAGTGCTTTAGTATGGTCTCTCAGTTTTGAAGACAACACTTCTGATGTTTCCCACGCTCATTGCTGTAAATAGGTCTAGAAGCTGCTGGGTTCATCCGTAACACACACACACACACACACACACATATATGCAAGCGCACACACACACACACACACACACTGACACAGAAACAATGTGACTCCCTCTGTGATCCATGCATTGCTGCACCTATATACATTATATGGCAATGCTTTGAAAGAAGCAGGTGCTTTTTGCATCTTCTTCCACAAAAAGTGTGCACCTTTAGGTTCTTGTGTGCAGATCGTTGCGTGTCTGTGTATGTGCATGTGCATGTGCATGTGTGTCTCCTGTCTGTCTGGGAGTGGGTGTATAGCCAGGTGCTTGCTGACATACTGGGGCTTTGTGGTTGTGGTTGGTGGCTTGCTTGCTGTGCAGACAACCGAGAAGGAACTGCCTCTTTTTTTCTGTATTTCTATCTGCTTGTGTGTGTGTGTGTGTGTGTGTGTGTGTGTTTGTGTGTGTGACTATAACATGAATATAGATTCTATTCTACATCGCTCACAGACTGATGAGCATTTCGTGACAAGACTAGGGGGATTTGGTTTCCGCTGTAGTGCTACTTGAGTGCATGTGCATTTGGTGCAGTCTGCCTGTTTGCAGTTTTGTTAACGTGAGCCTTTATTCTTTATAAAAATTTTCGAATACCTTTTTGAAATGTGAATGTGTCCAATGCAAAAGTATAAGTCTCCACAGTGATCATTTTCAAATGTAACTGTATAAACACACCAGCAAGCAGTTTTACATAGACCAGGTGATAGATCAGAGGATGTAGTCGCATTGGCATTATCAAAGGTCCCGTTCCAACCCACATGAGGAGCTCATTGTGGGCTCACTACAAAGGGAAACGAGTGGAGTGGGAGTAGATGGCACGCTGCCATTCCCACAGCCTTGGCTCAGGACCCATGGTGGCGTGGAGTCACATGATGCCCGAGGTGAACATCATTGTGGCCTATTGGCTTGAAAGCTGCAGTAAATGTCAGGTGGGCATGTGACATGGGTGCAGTATAGTACATTTTGGCTAACCAAGCCTCACACTATGTAAATGGCTGCTTTTTTCATGTGGTAAACTAGCAGATAGCTTAACTACAGAATATTTATTGTGACTATTTTCAGCTCATCATGATACATCGCCCACTAATCACAAATGATTCTGAGTCACATGTGTGGCGGGGATTAGATATTCTTTTTTGGTCCTTTAGGCTCTCTGCTGATGAGTGCCCCGCACTCACCACACCCAGGATGTCAGCTAATTACATCAAGGCATGTTTTAAATATGATTTGACACAAACAACTTTCATCTTTGCACATTCTAAAGCAGTGTAACACCTATGTTGCTCCGTGAGAGACCAGGAACGAGGCTGATGTTGCCACAGAACAGGACATATGTTGCCACATTCTCACGGTGTTGGTTAGCCAAACCTCTTTACCCAGAACTCTTGGCTAGGTTCTGCTAAGTTGAGTCATCTCGACACTGCTACAGGCATCAGCTTCACCCGTACACAAACCACGATGTGCTATTTGAGTCACAGAGATGAAGTACTTAAACCTGCAAACATACACATTAAATACGCATATTTAGCCATTGTCAAAGTCCTGATTTGACCTGGTGCAGTTGTGGATTGGTTGATTGTAAAATTTAATTTTCCTTTCAGTTAGAGCCATCAAGAGACACAAGTGAAAAAAGTCATTTGAGGAAAATATATTAGTGTGTAACAACATCCCACACTGCTCAGATGTAGCTCGCAATTTAGCAAAAAATTGTTTCTACAAACCCACACACACCCATACACACTTTTCCACTGCAACATCAACCTATTATGCATGACCTGATATTTCAGTGAGCTGTCACTGTTGTGATTCATACACGTATGGGAAAGAAATTGTCCTGTTGCATGACCAGCAGTGTGTTCATTTCACAGAAGGTTCACACAGAAGATGCTGCTAGATTTTGCATTCTGAAGCTCACCAGTGATACAGCTGCTTTATTCAAATACAGTTTAAAAATCAAACAAAAAAATAGTCTCAACCAATAAAAAAAAAATCAGTTTCGATGAGATATTCATCATTTGAAACCTGAATCCCTTTTCAAAATAAGCCATAGTATAAAATATTCATGATGGAGTGGGGGCGACCTTTCACAACTTGAAACCTTTGCTTATAAAATAGAAACATGTTGAAGGATTTCTTTTCTGAAGGGATTTTACATTTTGCTGAAAGGTTTCAGTGTGCACGAATGTGTTTTAGGTTTGTTTGTTATATGCAGAGTGCAGATGTGCCTGCTGTAGTTGAGTGAAATCAGAGACAGGTTGGCATAGGGAAGACTTGCCTTGGCACAGCTCAGGCCGCAGACGGGTTCCGGTATGAGTTTACAGTACAGTTTGCCTCTCTGTGGCTTGACGACTCTGTGCTCTGAGAAAGACTTAACCATGCGACAGACATGCTATGCACTTTCCCACAGCCACTGAGCAGCTAAGGCTACTCTTATGGTTGCTTAACATTTACACTTGGCTACCTATTTTGGCACCCTGATGTTTCAGCAGCATCTCACTCCCTCTTAAAAGAAGCACATTGTGTTGCTTAAACCAAGAGAGCTGTGGTTGTTGCTCATCTTTTTGGCAGCAATCTTTCATACTTAAGTGACTAAAGGTCAAAGTTGATCGGTGTGGGCATATTTGTGATTGTCAATCCTGCAGGACCCTTTTCATATAAAAGGATTAAGCAGTGTCAGTCCCCCCACTGAAAGCCTGCGGTCTTTGATTAGTTAAATATAATTAAAGAATCATTCAGTATTTTGAATTTTTGCACAAGTACAGTGTTGTGACTCGCGGTTTGCATAAGCATTGTCGAAGCCAACGGTCAACAGCCTGGAGATGAGAAGCAGGTATGAATCACCTCATCCAACACTTGCGGTTTGTGCAACGTCTCACTCGTTAGCTGAATCTTTCCATTATGCTAATGAGGAACGTAGACCTGCTTCCAAGCCCACGTCTGTGATCAGACCCGGCTCAACGATAAGTTCCCATGTAACCACACAAGACAACAGACATATCTGAGCTCACTTTCATTGATATTGCAAATGCAGATGGCACTGCTTTACATTACACGATTGTTGCATTTTACAAATTATGCATGTTATTCAAACACTGTTGCTGAAAGGTCTGTGTCTAAAGGTTAGACATTTTTCCTGCATGTTAAATGACAATTGTTACTTTCAGTTTGGTCAGAAGTGCTGAGGAAAATGAATCACCACGATTACACATCCTTCTGGCTGTCTCATATTTCTGTACGCGTGCTCTTTTTTTTTTTTCCATGGAGTCCTTTTTCCACGGCTATGCACAGATGATACTGCTATTGTGTCTACGCGTCTCCCCAGCCTTCCCTAAATCAAGAAGACAGAAGTGAGAAACGGTTGAGAAGTACGACCAGCCTCTTCCTGTTATGTGTGCGTGAAAACCCCAGACGGCTGTCTAAGTTGCTCGCACGCAAACGCCTGGCCCGGGAACCATGGCAACGGCAGGTCCCCACATGCAGAAGGCGGAAGTGAGCCGGCGTGTTGAGGAAGTTATTGGTTTTTTGATGGCCATCACCGTGGTTTCATGTGAAAGACCGTGACTCGGCCCTTGTGCTGCGCCGATGGCGTGGGAATGCAATCTTCTTAATGATGACAGTGGTGACACAGATGACCAGATGATCTATCCTCATTAGATCAAGAATCAGCATCACAAACAGTGAACATATCAGGCTGAAATAGAGGTTTGTCAGTCTGCAGCAAAGAGAAGCTACTTGATAAATCTCTAGCGTTTCCTTCAACATCATGCACGCAATTCTCCGAAACGTGTGATCGCTGCAAATTGCACAGCAGTGCTGCATTGACTGACATTTCCCCAAAAAATCAAGTCCACCAGCAGCTTGTGAGCCAGTCACCAGCTCTGCAGTTACTGTGTCCGGCTGCTGCCATGGAAACAGTGACGTAGGTCTCACCTGTTCTTAGCAAACCACAGAAACCTAACCCAGTCTTTAACTCTGAAAATCTCTCCCTTGTAGTTTTGTGCGTGTGTTGCGGTCGGATGTGTGGGGGGCATTTACAAGCTATCATCCTCAGATATTCAGTAGGCAAAGTACGTACTTGAGAAATTCACCAGAACTGTCTTTAGACAGAAAGAGGCTCACACAAAATCATTATGGTTTTACACCTGCAAAGCCTCCCGAAGTGGTTTGAGTGGAGTCATGCTGCAATGATTTGATGCCTCCTGACCTCCTGTTGCGCGGTCCCTAAATTAGATTTTAACGGCCAGCTTTAATTAAATTTTTAATTTTGACTTGTAGGCTGTCTAATGACAAATGATCTTTATCAAATATTGGGTAAATATGCAAACTCACTCCCGCGAGTCCTTGTGGTTGTCTGACTCAAGCCTGACATCTCTGGAACCATACAGCACAGATGAAATTTCATCTTCAATTCTCTTTTTTTTGTCTTCTGCAGATGTTAAAAAAACACTTTACTTTCTGTTTTGCTTTATATCCATTTCTGCAGGCTATGATTGAAGTGAGTAATAAATCCAGCATACGTCCTTCACTGACTTATGTATAGCAGCACTGTGGGCCGGGCCATGCTTTACATACTATTCAAATACCTTCCCATCCTGCAGGGATTCTGTAACATACAAGTCTTATTCTGTCCTTTTCCTTTCCCTTTATCTGCTGCAGTGCCTTTAAGTTAGTCATTAGGTGAATGACTGTAAGAGAGTGAGTGTGCCTCTGCTTTTTCATTTCATCTGATTGATAAAACTGTGTACCTGCATGAACAACGAGCCGTCAGTAGACAACAGCAGCCCTACGCACTATTTACATTACCTTTATTTATGAATTATTTTAGTGTGTAACTGCATTAGCTTCTGCAGAGTACAGGAGGCATTGCATCTTGCAGCAGCAGTGTGGCTATGAATGTGGCTGTTTCCTCCCATATCCCATAGCCACACCTGCCACAGCCTGGCTTCCGCTTGGCCTAAAGCCTTCCGTGAGCTGCGCCTGGGTTGACCAAGCATGCCACCAAGCACCCTTGGGGGCAGGGCTCCCCTCAGCCAGAACCCCCAGGCCTCAGCCCGCCTCAGAGAGCCAAAGAGGGAGACAGTCTGAGGTGACTGGGGGAGAAACCACCTTCGCCTCTAACTCGGATCTGTGGTGCTCAGACACCATAGGCTGCAGCCAAACTGGGACAAAGACGAAACTGGAAACAGATCACATGGAAATGAGCACCTGACGCTAACTGCAGTGCGTTTGTGCGTGCACAGCTGAGAGAGAGAGGAATGGCGAGGGAGAGGAAGAGGGGGGAGAGGTTTATGGGCTGCTAAATGCCAGACTCACCACAGGTGGGAGCTCCTCTGTCGACCCCATTAAAACCAAGCAAAAAGGAGGGTCTGTTGAACTACTCTGTGACTTGACATCCAACAATGCTGCAGGCAGTGGCCACAACAGAGACCGATCAACAAGTCAGCATTAAGAAAGTACGCTTGCTCAGTTTTTTCAGAGTGTTGACACAGTTGTAAATACCATGTGGTTTGGTTAAAGAGGGGACAGGCTGCTAGGGTCTTCTCGGAAGTTCCCCGCTCTCAGTGATGTGACTGCATTCATGAAGGTTACCAGTGGCAACATCTTCCACATGCATGTATACCACCGGTGACTCACTTTTTCACTGAAAAACGGAAAAGCAAAGGTTGCTGGCCTAAATATGATATATAGATTTTTCTTGGAATTTTTTCGGAGATTAAAAAATCCCACTGAAAAAGTACATCTGTTCTTAAACCAAAAAGCCATCTGTGTCCGCTCATGTGCGAGCATGCAAATTGTCAAATTTAGCGAGGATGTTGCTTATCATGTTAAATCTACAAAAACAAAGGTATTTCTTTTTCAGAAATTTTACTTTTCTTAATTACAGTTCTTTTCATATTTGTCCTGTATTTTACAGATCTTCCATCCACATTGTGGCTGAATCTTTTCAATGTCTGTGATTTTGTGGTAAGGTTCGCAGATCCTACTGAGGTCCATTACATTGTCCAGTAAAAGGCCACTCCTGTGCGGCCTGGTTTTAGGGCCCTGGTTAAAAAGACAAAACCAAGCCAGGCTTTTAGTGTTGGAGCAGAGGAAAACCACTACTCCGCGACAATGAATATTTTACCTTGCTACCGGCAGTCCAGCAGCATTTAGTGACCACAGGCAGTGTTAAGTGTTCCTGACCAGAGGCAAAGGAGGCACTTAACAAATGATAATGCCCACTATCTGTCAGTGCTATGGGCTGCCACTGCTGCCTGAGAGCTCCGTGGTGGCTGGAGCCAGACCACTCTAGGCCCACCGCTGACCTGCCAGCTAACCACACACTCCACAGCCTCCAGCACACACACACCTCTACTTCCTGGTGGGAAGAGAGGCGCTGGTGGTCAGTCAAATGACAGCTGTCATTCTGGTGGCTGGCTGACCCTCTGACCATCAGTAGAAAGTGACACCAGCCTGACCTCCTTAAGAGCCTCTTTAGAGGTGTTTGAGAGGTGTATCAGCCTGCGTGATGCTGGGCAGAGGCCGGTGATAATAATCTGATTGAATTTACCACCAAGAGGGACCTCCAATGTGAGCTAATTGTTGACCGGCAGTGGGCGCGATGTCGTCGGTCCACTCTGATGGTTTCACATGACACGATAACAGTTCGAAGTCTCTTGAGGACGGGAGGGGGCCAAGGTGTAGGTCGGCTCAGAAGAGTGGCTGTAAACACAGTGCTCACAGAGTGAACCAGCAGTGTTTTGTGTTTTTATTCTTTTTTAATGCACATTGGTGTACATTAGGCCCCATATAGTATCTTACTGCCTAGTTTTGAAAACAGTAACCAACATCATCTGTGTTGTTTTATGACCGCTGAGTCCAGGGCATGGCACTGTATGCACTGTATAACAAAGTGTATCAGTTAGCTATCAAATAAAACAGAAAAAGGGAAAGGAAAGAAGACAGCAACTATACATCTCACTTTCTGCTCACGTTGGCCGGAGGAGCAGCCAAAGAAACAGTGAGCACGGACCAAGTAGTGAGTGAAGGGAAAAGGGGAAAAAAAGGGAGAAAGAGTAGCCAGCGGGCCCTCTGTGTGGTCCTTCTTGAGAGCGTGTTCTGTTTAACTCTCGCCAAAGTGTTTTTAAGTGTTACAAGTGCATTAGTGCCGTGGGTCATGCCTTTGCTTGCCTAACCTCTGACCCCCAGCCCCTCAAGCAGCTCAGGGCGGGAGAGTGAGCTCATGTTGAGGGGTTAGTCCCCACTGTTTGGAGAGGGAGTCGCCCCAGGGAAGTGGAGGGGCGGCTGCAGAGGAGAAGGCAGGGCAGCGGCCCGTAATGATCTCCTCATGGATCTTTAATGGCTCCCCTCAGTTAGTGTCAGTGTTCGCACTGGGGGGACACTGAATTATTCAGCAGGCTAAAACTGTGATCACACAGACATGCTCACAGATATACAGATATGCACCCCTACACACACACACACACACACACACACACACACAGACACCATCACATCCTTCCTCAAGCACACAAACAAATAAACACACTTGAATGCACACACATGCACATATACAGTACATGAATTTCTCGCACTATAATGCGTTATCTTTCTTTTTTATCATTCTTCTTCTTAGTGATTTCATACAGCACCAAAATAACACCTGCACCGTTTTTCTGAGAACTGTTGACACAGTGACATAGCTGATGTGCAGGTTACAATCACACAGTGAGAAATGTTTGAAGACATATCATCCTTTTATGACTACATCGTGTTGTTTGTACAAAAGCCAAAGATAGTCAAACTGCATATCTCTGTGGTATTTTTTTTAAAATCGCTCAATGATCAGCATTTACTCTCCACATAATGCTCTGGAACAGTTTCTGTCCTGATGTGTTTGTGCTCTAGTGTGTCGGCTGTTATCTCTTTATCAATCTGATATGCAGCAGAAGTTCTTACTCATCAAGCTGTGAACATGATGAAATGTCACAATGCTGCGCCTCACATATGAATGTCTGTGGTTTTTATTTTTCGGTGGTTTGCTTTTGTGCCTGTGTGCATGTGTGCATCTGTGTGTGTGTGTGTGTGTGTGTGTGTGTGTGTGTGTGTTCAAAGTGACCATGCCACCTAGTGGTACTCGAGCCACAAGTCTTTCTCAGCATGGGATGTACATGAATTAACTTTACTATGAAACCTCACAACAAAGCCACATTCCCTGGAGATGAAGGTAAAGACCTCTGACAGGCTGCGCAGTTGATTGTGGGGGGGCTCAGGGCTCGACTGAAGTTTACAACCTCAGCGATCAGGGCTGTGACGACCCCTCTGTTTCCTTCTCTGCTCTTGATCCTCAAACCAAAACCTCTCAGCATATGAGAATAAAGTCAGGACCCACAGACCGTAACCACCCTTGTAAAACACACACATTCTCTGACCCCTGTGTCATCAGGAACAGTGTTAGGGAGAGGCTTCCACTGGGGCCAGGTGTGTGAGTATTAATGCCGGCCCTCTCTTGAGCTGATCTGGGCTGCCTTACATAATTGCCAGCAGTGAGATGCAGGTTAGCCCCTCTGTCTGGGCCTCACAACCTGCACCAGAGGCCTGACCTTCATTAGTCAGGCCATAGCAGGCTCCCAGGACCTAATTCTACCACTGTTAAGAGAAGGGAACCCGCCATGGTTTTTAATGACCAAGCTGTCGTGATAATATCTCACTCTCTCCTCACTCAGAGTGTTACCCGCCGCTGCAGCGACGCAAGAGCTGAACATATCCAGTGTTTGGCTGCTTGACATGTGTCAGAGTCATGTTAAAAAAGCCGTTGCATATCTTGTAGGTCAATATCTGTGGAAAAGCCTTAAGCGTACACACCAGGGTTTAATATAAGGCTGCTTTCACGACGCTTCTCACTGTAGCATAAATGCTGCATTGTCTCCCTACAGTGCCGTGTGAAGGCAGCACTCACTGTTTAGTATCAGCAGCAGCAGAGAAGAGTGTGTTTTTCTGTGTATAACTCTATAAGCCCTGATTGAACATGTCACTGATGGCTGATGGGGGGTCCCAAGGCACTAAATGACCCATCGCCTCCCTGGGCGAGCGTCATCTGTCTCTCTGTCTCTCGCTCTTCTGCTTTTCCTTCAGGCCCTTAAGAGGCCTGCTGCAGTTTTCGCTGTAGACCCAGGGGTCAGATGGAAAACATACACTCATAAACAGCATCTATTATTCATGCCTTACAGCCCGGTGATCCACTCACATCACGCACTGTCTTCAACAGCTGTCCAGCCACTCCAGACAGGATCTTTCCGACGGCAACATGTTTTCAAGCACATTCAAGTTAATATATGGCTGCTTTAACCAACTGCAGTTATCGCTGTAACTCAGTGGGATAAACACATCTGTGTTGCATCTGTGCTCAGAATAAGGCGGTTGTACACACTTCTGACAGCTAGTACATTTTCATAAAGCTGATGATGATCACTTGTTGTAAATACACTGTTTGTATTGTTGCCTTTTTCTAATCAACTGGCTCAAAACATTGGGCACAAAAATGAGTCATTTGAGTATTATGAAGTCCTCTGGTGATGTCTAACAGGGGCAATTAGGACTTTTCCAGCACAGTGATTGTGTCATTTGACAATGTTAGCATTTTGTGTGTAAGTGTGGGCCCAGCTTGGCCCAGAGTTGACAGTGTGTTAGTGTACTAATCCATTAGGGTCCCCAAAGGCCCTGTGATTACACACACTGCTAATACACACATTGGCGCTTTTCTTCAGAGACTTTTCGCTGATGGTATCAGTGGCAGCTTGGGTGGTTTTGATGTGTGTGTGTGTGACTGTTGGAGGTGGACGGGTGGGGCAGATGGATATTTGCGCCTGTATGCGCATTTGGGATCTGGCAGCTCGTAATGCTTTCATTTGGGTCAGAGGAGAGAGTGATGCTCGCCTCCCCTTTGACACCCCACCCTCACCCACCCCCACAAGTTTTCCTCCTGACCCCACCCAAACTGCACAGCGAGCTCAGCGGTAAGTGACTCCCGCTAACAACCTCTAATGATTTTAATCGCCCGCAATCAGGTGCAGGAGTCACAAATCTCTGCACAAGAGACAGAGAGACAAGACAGACGGAGAGAGAGAGAGAGAGAGAGAGAGAGAGCGAGCGAGGGAGTGCATTTCCTTTGGCGGAGCAGCAGAGCAGCAGAAAGGGAGGAGGGGGGGTCATATGGGGTGTAGGAGCGTGGCACAATTACCTCCAGAGCTCCACGGGAACATGACTCCTAACTCCTGAGCAGGGAGATGGGGAATGGGAGCGCTGGTCTGGCTCAAGCAGGCTTGATTTGCTGGCTGCCTGCTGTGATATGTGTAACAGGAGAATCTCCCGTCTTCATTGTGTAATTTGACAGTCGTTTTCCAACTCATCACTGTGGCCCTGTGAAGGACAGGCCCGGTGGATGATTTCATTGCTGGGTCTTTGATTTTGATTTTAACTTTTGGTCGAGGTTCATTGACTACGGGAGATACAGAAGGATAGAGATAGGAAACAGAAAGAGACAGAGTTAGTTAGATCGGGGGGTTGTGTAAGGCCAAAGCAAAACCTATCCAGAGGTTGAAAAGAAGACATCTTTGCTTCCCTTCAGTCTGTGTGAGCCATCAGTAACACTTTTACCCAAGAAAGCATGCAAATATATAAACACAAATTCATACGTAGACTAAATATAAACTTCCCTGCCTAAAGACATTCTTTTTTCACTTTTCACATATCCAAAACCCTCAAAAACACAGTCCATCCACATCCTCCCTTACGATAAAAATATAACTTGCAACATTGACTGATTCTCAGTGGAGCTCCACGTTGGAAACACAGCGAGGTTGTTTGCGGCTGCCGAGGGAGCCAGAGAGAGGGAGGGTGGAGGAGGGGAGGGTGGGCAAGTTGAGCAGGGCCCTGCCAGAGCCGCATGAAGCGGGACCACCCAGGGTGGCGTCAGGAGCTTGGCAGGGGTTCAGGGAGGTTGGTCGGGGGGCCGGCTGGCAGCCCGTGCCCAGGGCTGAGGCAGCAGCCGGCAGCAGGCACTCTGAGGCCCTGCCAGAGTGGACAGAGATATTCGGTTCAGCCCACAAAGGCCACTTCAGCCTCCCACAGCACAACACAGCAGAGCCATAGTGATAGGGAGTGTGTGAGTGTGTTGAGGGAGATATTTTTAGGATCTAGTTTCCCCAGATATAAGAGACCTCCCATATGGAAATTAAGAGGTTAACACAGAAAATGTTGATTCATAAGAAGTCCATACATGAGCAGCCTAGTATCTGTCCTAAGATGTTCTTGCTCTGCTCAACAGTACAGCACATTGCTTTATCATATAGGAAAGCACTGTCCCTCCTCTCTGTGCACAACCCCTACAGTAAACAGCAACAGTCAATGTTAACCATTTCCTGTCCATTGGCCTCCCAGTGGTCGATTAGGCTGCAAAACAAAGACTTTCCCCTCGTGTTTATCTCTTCCAATTGGGGCAGTCATTTCATCGCAGCACTTACAGCTTATAAACTCCTTGACAAATCACATTAGTATTTAGCTTCTCTCAGCAGTTTGCTGCCTTGCTGCCAACGTATCGTTTATCACCCTGTAATTCACTTTACTAGGTAAATTCACTTTGGCAGGTCTGTTGGGTCTGTCTGCTGCAGAGGATGTCAGAGGAGAAGGGATGCTGTTTGAATTTCAAACACCTTTAGCAGTTTCATCCTTTAGCTATACCTGTTCTGATCCCAGCTGACATTGGGTGAGAGGCCGGGTACACTCTGGACAAGTCACCATTCAATCACAGAGCTAACACGCAGACAGAGAGCCAACCATTTACAATTTATTCAGTCAGCCTAACCTGCTTTTTTTTGGTCTGTTGGAAGAAAGCGGAGCACCCGGAGAGAACCCACGCAGGCATGGGGTGAACATCCGCACAGAAAGGTCCCAGCTTTTCTTGCAACAGAACCTTCTTGCTGTGAGGCAACAGTGCTAACCACTGCATCACTGTGCACAATCATAAATATATGAAAGAGGCATATTTTAACAGAATTAAACCTTTTGCAGAGTTTTGTAAAATCAAATGTGAAAATAATTGTCAGTCGCATTGTGTATTTAGGGTTTCCTGGAATCACTGAAAACTACGAACAGACTGTGACAGTGAACAATGCTGCTGTTGTCGAGTCAATATGGACACTAGCACCGTGGATTTTCATCCTTTCTTTTTCCCTTCCTGTCTCTTTCCCACGGGAGGACCAGTGTGCATCCCTTTCAGGACTGATTCCATTTAAGGCTTAGAAAACTTTCTCTAACACAGAATAATATTTGCTGTCAAGCTTTTATTGAATTATATATAGGCTCCAGAAGGACCAATCTTTGTTTACAAGATTCACTTCTAACAGCTCAAGTCTTTCAGACAAATATGTTCTGCTGCTCATAGCTGAAACGGTTATTCCTCTGAGATACTGTATCAATGTAACCAGCGTCATTCCTCCATATTGGTGCCTTTTTGATGTTGCTATTTTCTTTTTCCTTTTTTCAAGAATCTATCTATCATGTTTTTCATTATTCCAACACTGATTTGCAGAAAAACATTTTGTTTGACTTATAAATCCTGTGGCTTCTATGTCACACAAAACAACATTAGTGGAATTACTGTCATACACACACACACACAAACACTAGTGTGAAGTAATTTCTTTCCACGTCTTTATAAAAAATCTACTACTAAACATCTACTTTAACAGAAAGGACTTGAGAATGTCATGCTAAATGTAACCTGTCACTTCTCGTTGAGGCTCTACAGTCTCTGTCTCTCTCTGGGATTTAATAACATTAGTTTAAAGGTGCCAATCTGACCAATACATTTATACATCAGACATTCATCTGAAGAGAAAAGTCAACAAATGAATAATGTTACCGTAACATTTTTTTTTATTATTTACTTCTTACGATTCTTTCTGTCATTAGTCAAATTAATTGACTTACTGATATTGTAAAAACGCACATTTTAATCCAAAAAAGTTCTAATAAACTTTTATAACCTTCAAATTGGGCTTGATTAAAAGAAATATATATATACATATGGAATTTGAGGTAATTTTGCACATTTTACTTTTTATTTACACACATTATATTATTATATTGAAATATGTCAGACAGACTTAAATGCATGTATTTGGAAGGCGACTGTGCAATAATCTACTCTATTCAATTACCCAACTGATAATGTCATTGTTTGTGTTTGTTGCATCACATTATCCTACATTCCCAATCGGTGTGTCCTTGAACACACAGCATGAATCCCAATAACAAGGGTTAGAATCCTGCTCCTATTTTGGTATTTATAAACCTGTCCATGTATTTGTGGCTTTAAAATAGCAAAGGCAGAAGTGGCAGAACGAGCAGCCTCCTCCCTCCTGAGCTGGCACGCTGCACTTCCTGCTCCCGCATCTTGTTTGAGTTGAGTGGAGCTCTCGCAGGGCAGGGCAGGGCAGGTGTTTGACTGATCTCCATAGCCTATTTCCCCAGGCCGTTTATCATTGTCACGGCCACGGCCCAAATCAAACTCTCCCCCCTCGGCCTCTCAGCCTCCAGCAGCCGGCTTTCTTAAAGATTAACAGATCTGCCTCAACTTTCAGATGCACTCAGACGGAGCTGCCCATGTAACACCCGACTGCTCCCTTTTTTCCCATCTTTCACTTTGCTGAATCTGTGCACTTCATCACCTGTGTTGCTTTTTGGTTGCCTCATGCTGTTCCCCATCCTCTCATCATCAGCATGCTGGTGCTGTCCCCGTCCGTCAGCACAGATAAATTGCCCCAATCTTTCCCCTTTGCCCCACTCCACGCAACATTTGCAATTAATTTATTTTGCCTTGGTTTCCTCTCCCTGTGCCTCTCCTTCCCCTTGATCCACGGCGGAGCAGTCTGGAAATGATTTTGACGCTTTAGTTGTAGCGTGCAGCTGCCTATTGGGGACGTTTTGCACTCCCTGACTTTTTATTACAAGGGAAATACCGTAATAAGTTGTGTGGGAGAGGTAGAAAATTGCAAAAGGATTTTTATTTTATAACTGTAAAGCTTTTAAGTATTGCAACTGTAAACACGGCAGCTGTTTTGAGGGGAAGTACTGCTGCGTTTATTTGCTATTAATTTATTGCAGAAATGTACATGTTTGTTTCCTATATGGTGTGGAAGTGGTCAGTTAAGGTAGCTGTGAAGCTGTGAAGGCGTGAACTCTGAGGTTTGTTGCGTTACAGGCCTTCCGCCCTGACACCTCGCTCCACCCAGCTCATCTCCCACTGGCACTTCTGCTTAAACACGCACCGACCCTCACGTCTACTGGCAACATTCAGCTGACCGAGCAAATCACCTCTGGCACTTCTGACAAAAGGAAAAATATTAGTGGCAACCACAGGTCACAGATAACATAGCACAGCTCTACTTCCATCATCATTTTTACTAACTGAATAGTTATCTGCGTGTGTGATTGCACGTATTGCCGAAGCCTCAGATGGAGAAAATGAAGAAAATACAAGATGGCACAACCTCTGATGATGCTCAACACATTTTCCAACTGTCTTTGTTGTCCGAAGTCAGCAGTTATAATTGAACAAATGCAATCTATTCTTAGAATGTACAATCAAGACAGAAGTAATGTATTAATCATTTTTACAGATATTAATTTGCACATCTCATAAATATGACATGAATCTGCCTTTAGAACTATCCACAAAAGTCCTTATATATTGGTCAATTTGATTAGAAGACAGCAATGAAAACATCTTGGTAGTGTACCCCTAGACATGATGAGGTCTGCACAATAAAAACAACCCTTATGTTAATGTTTACCTTTACAGTTCTGTCCAGGTGAGCCAGGTCCAGGGTCCTGGTATTGCTGGCTCATTGGCGAGGCTTCCCGGGAATGGAACAACGCCATTATTAATGTTAGTAGCTCCACCTGTGCTTTCCCTGCTGTCTGCTGTGAAAAAGGTCTCTCATTTGTCAGGAGCGAAGGTGGAAGTAGCGCCACAAAACACCTTATGTAGGATGTATAGGTCAACACAAAGTGTGTGTCTTGGACACGAGAGACTACGGTTCATTTACAGTTTTATTCTGTCAGGAAATGTTATTTTCTTTTACGCATGTCCACAATTTTCCCCAACTTTGACTTTTACACATGAAGATCAGTTTCCTCATCAGGCGTACCACTAAGCCTGTGAAAACACTTGTTTAATGTCTTCTGTGGCTCTGAAGGGAGTTTTCCAAAGTTTGAAAAAATAACCTTCATGATGTCTTCAAGGTTATCTTGGCTTGGGCTTAAAACGTACAGTGTTTAATGGGATTTTTGAAAGAGATGGGCACTTGACTGACACATACAAAGTACTAAAAGTGGGGGAAACTCAATTCAATCTTTGTTTTTTTTACCATTTGATTTTATGGAAGTGCATGACTAAAATGCCAGCCTTACCTCAAATACACCTGGATATATTTCCTGTCAGTGCTAAGCCTCTGCACAGTGACCCTGTGGGTTATGTTTGCCCTGCAGATGTTTAATCTGCACTCAGCAGCAGCATTTTAGCTGTTTGCTGGTAATCTGTCAAACCGAGTGAAAGCCATAATTAACCTTCAGATAGACTCCAGACACACTGACATCAGGTTTCACATGATCCATTCTGGCACACACCCCATTGTTCTTGACTGTTTCAAACAGATTACACTATAATAGATTTTTTTTAAAGTTATGGACTACAAATGATAGAGTTTTTATAAAATAAAAATAAATATTTTTATAAAATAAAACAATATGTTTGCACAATGACAAATATATATACTGTATAATGCTGTGGAGAAACTCCCAGCTGATAGTGAGAACTCTTCCTGCTTTACAGCCAATTATGTGGCCACTGGTCAAACAGTTGTTTATATCGCCACCACTTTGGTCAATTTGTTACCCTCCTTCCATATTACAAGCGCGTGTGTGTGTGTGTGTGTGTGTGTGTGTGTGTGTGTGTGTGTGTGTGTGTGTGTGTGTGTGTTTTGCGAGTGTGTGTGCACTATCCCACAGTCCCACAGCCTAGTGGTCGTCTGGCGGTTTTAAGGGGGGGGGTCTCCACCCCAAGTACAAAGTTGGCTAATTGCCCCCCACAGCCACACTACATACCCATATAGACACACACACGCGTGCACACAAACACATACACTCGCTCCAGTGTTGTTCTGCCGGTAGGAGGGAGGAGGGGAGGATTAATCCTAATTGTGGTGTGTGGGAGCCTGGAGAGAGGCCAGGATTACTGGGGGCTTCTCCTTGATCCACGGAGATGCTGATGGTAATGCTCTCTGCCCATCCCCTGGCAGCTGCCTGCGCCATATACGCATATGCATCGGACACATGCCACTCCCGCGCAAACATACAGCGGAGTACAGTTTCATGAACACAGCAGCCCATAAGTATAGGTTCTGTGTCCTGAATCACCAGAGTTGGTGATTCACTTCTCCCAGTGCAACCGTGGCCTCTTTCTGAGTGTGTGTGAGG
The DNA here is from genome assembly GCA_036023855.1 of Gadopsis marmoratus. Classification (NCBI taxonomy): domain Eukaryota; kingdom Metazoa; phylum Chordata; class Actinopteri; order Centrarchiformes; family Percichthyidae; genus Gadopsis; species Gadopsis marmoratus. The sequence goes on along the minus strand of JAVQJF010023313.1, from coordinate 14,011 downwards.
CCGTGGCCTTGCGTCAGGGCTACTGCGCTGCTGTTTATGTCTGCTGTCGTGTACGCAGGCAGCACCCCCAGCTGACGCACTAATACCTCACTGGGGTTAACCCAGTCTACTATGGGAGACGCATTTAGTCTTCACTGCACTGTCTGCTCATTCATTGTGACTTTGTAGCTCATTAGGCCAGGAGTTAAAGGTAATAGTCAGACTTTTTTTTGCACTCTTGCCGAGAGATTATCGAGAAGATTGACACCAATCACATGTCCGTATGCTAAATCAGTCAGAACATAGTTAGCTTAGCTTAGTCCAAAGACAAAGCAGGGTGACACAGCTAGCTTTGCTCTGTAGTTTTTACATTTATTTTTTGTCAAATTAAACAAATGAAACGTAACATGTTAATTAGTGAGCTTTAGAGGTGCTTTAAGGTGGATTTTGTTAACTTTGCACAGGCTAGCCATTTCCCCGTTTCTTGTCTCTAAGCTAAACTAAGAATAAGTATACTTCCCAAAATCCTGGACTATCCCTTTAATGAATTTGACTGCGGCCCACATCCATGTTTCACCTGCACAGTGCCTTTTCATTGCCCTTTCATTTCTGCAAATATTTCAAATTGTAAACAGGAAAATTAGTAAAATCTTGAACCATATGAGCCTCCTAAATGTCTAGTAACATCAGTGTTATTGGGATCTTTAAAACTATTTTGGGAACCATCATTATCAAGACAGTGTGTATGAAAATAGGTCCCTCTTGTGAGCTTTCTCCCTTCCAGCATGGAGCCCCATGCCAGAGCCATTCTGCCTCGTCATTGTATAAGAAGCCGCAGGCCTGCCCTCCAGCCTTAACAAAATCACGTCAAAAAGCAATTAATATCTTAATACCTCCATCAGCGGCAACCACCAAGCTGCCAAAAGGCCTCGACTCTTTGTTTTTTCCGCCTCGATGTCGGCTGCTGTGCTGCTCTCGCCTGGCCCGTGGTTTCCTCGGTTTCATTTCCCAGTGCCCCGGTGGTCAGCTGTGGTTTTCCAGGGGGCACAGGGTAGGACGTTGTGGGCAGGAAAGGTCCCCCACTCCTCCGAAGTATTAAGTACCACTCTCCAGGCCTGAGAGCTCCAGTGGTTCATAGCCCTGGCCCCATCTAATGCAGCGGCCTATGGATCAGGCCTGACCAGAGACACTCATCCACTCTGCAGGCTTTCCATCCATTAGGAACACACCAGCGTAATGGTCGACACCTCTGATCATTGCAGTGGGTTTGATCTCTGGGGATGTTTACTGCGTTGGACTGGGTGTTTTCTCATTTATTTGAGGACTTTGCTAGACGGCACTGCTCTGTGATTTGTAGATGTTGTGTCTCAAACAAGAATGACCTTTTTTCTAATACAGATCAAGGCATGTCAGAAACTGATTAATACTATATCAGTACTATATATACTTCTTATATCACTAAATCCAATTAAAGTGTTTTCTCTCATCCACACACTCTGCGAACACAATACCTGCTCCCAGTTAGGTGTTTCTTTTATAGTTTAGCTCTTGAAATGGAAGAGAAAGATTGCTTCTGACTTCTGAGCCATGGCTCCACAATATTTGGTTTCTCTACATTTTCATTCATTTCTCTTGGCAGGCGCGACCAGTAACTGGTGGAAGGTCTTGGCAGAACATGCGATAAAAACTCATGATTAAAGGGACTAAAATAAGTACTCTATATAACTCATGTATCCATTAACCAGAGAAGAGAAACCAAAAGAGCAAAAAATATGTTTTTTTTTCCTTCCCTCGCCTGGCCAGTTTGTCAATATTAGAAATGTATAATATATTCATCCTCATCTCCTTCTCCCCTCTGTTTATCTCTGTTTCTCTATGCAATATTGCACCTTCTTATTGGGAAAGCTATATGTGTCCTCTCTGGGCCATAAATTCTTATGATGCATGTACTGTATGATCACTATGGTTGCTTCTGTGCCTTTTGTCAGCTCTTGTTCACGCGTACACACACACATGCTATACACAGTGTATGCACATCTACACGCCGACTGTCCAGGGTCATCCGATCCCAGCCAGCAGGCCCACACACCTTGGCCAGCTGGGTGGTGTTGCCTTTGAGTACACTGTAGTGGTTTGGCCCCGGGCTCCTGCCTGGCTTGCCTGCCAGCGTCTGTACTTTAGCTCCTCTGGACAGTCCGCCTCACAGTGCTGTCAGAGACCAGGCTATACAGCGTTCCTTTACCTTCAGACAGCAGCTAACTAGCAGCTGTACAAACACATATACATTAAAGCAGCCCTGTATTAATGACTTGATGTTGGAGCCTCTCTGCGGCGGCGGTTCTGACATCCTAAGAAGTTGTAGTGGTCGCTGTAGTGGTGGTGGTCTCATGAATAGAAACGCTGATGTCAGCTGACTCTCTCAAGGGCACATAGTGGTGGGGAGTGATGGCGTGGTACCAGCTGGACCGGACTGGACTTCAGGAAGTGGATTTTGAAGTGTGTAGCATAGAGTGATTGCCCTGACATGGACAATGTAGCTGGCCATAAACTATTGGGTTACAAGTGATTTGGCTATAGTGAGCACATTGTCTTTTTATAATGACAGGTTTTTATGATTATGGGGTTTGAATACTACATCTGCCTTGGGCTGCAGCCTTTTCCAGAACTTTGATTTATCTTTTGAAGGGATGAGACAATGAACCAATTGAACAGCTTGAGTAGCGATTGTTGATGGTTTAAGACAGAGAGAGGTTGTTACAATCCATCCTGCACAAGGTCTGTGTGAGGCGCATTGTAGAGAAGATTGATTTACTATTTATCCCTCTGACAGCGCAGATAGGGAAGAGTCATAATTCTGTGCACTGGGGAGATTAAATTCCTGTATCGCTGTCAGCTACATTAACTGACTTCCTGGATCTCAATTCAATTAGCGCAGCAGCATTCTCTAGCATTAATAAATCAATAGTGATGGCCTGCTGATAGGCGCGCTGCATGCAGTATATCGAAGATGCTTTCTGCGCACATACTCACACACACACACACACACACACAAACTCATCTGTTACAGTACGTCTCTGAACTGTTCATTACTGTTCATTAATGATTCCCAGCCCCGCTGTAGTCAGAGCAGCCAGTTAGCATGTTAGCTGATGTTTAACTATACTTACACATGGCAGGACGGGACATGTTCATTAAACATGGTTAGATTTATGCACGCTGAAAGCACACAAACAACACACACTTATTGATATCATCTGGCAATATAGGATAACACAACTAAACAGAAGTATTCATCCTCTTGATGTAATTAAAGACCGATTGCCCCTCAAGGCCCTTAACCCTTCACTCACTATTTGAGCAAGGACTCCAGCCAAGAGACGCTTGTGCCTGTGAGCCCAAGAAAAGACACGAGCTATTGTTTTCCAACCGTTAAACCTCCACAGCTGTTTGGAAACCTCTGTGACAGCCAGTGGAGAAGCGGAACCAGATCCTGGGTGCCACTGACAAGGAGGAGGAGGAGAAAAGACATGCTATTGCAGTTGACCTTTTAAGCACTTTTCAGCCTTAGCAAAAATGTCAGAATGGGTGGAATAAAACTCACACATACACCCGCTTTGCTGCACTAGAGTCATTTATTGATTTGTCAGATAAACGTTTTATAGGTCTCTCATGCAAATACACTCACACATGGCAGTAAGCATACAGACGGCATCTCAATGAGTGAGCCAGCATGATCCAACTGTGTGGAGGAGAAAGTATCCAATGCCACTTGGTTAGCTGTCCGGTGGTTTAAGTATTATTTCTGTCATATCAATCTTTTCATAATCATCTACAAATACGTCTAGCTTTGTTTTCCCACACCACTTGGGCATCTTGGGCACCTTTCAGTACCTGTGTACACTTAAAGGTTGTGATTTGTTGACTCTGACCTTTATCGTCTTCCTCATCTGTTTCTGTCACCAGCCATTTCTTTTGTTAACTGTTTTCTCTCATTTCTGAGATGTTGATTTCTCCCTGATTACATAAACTATGCGTCACTCTGTGAATTGCCAAGGGCTAATTTGGCCAGTCGGCCTGATGAGACAGTTGATAAGGGCATTGATTGGCTCTCCTTCTGAAGGAGGGAAGGATTTCATTGGGACAAAGATATGGGGGCAACACGGCATTCATTTCAGCAATCAGCCCACCATCCTCCCTCCTTCCTTTCCTTTCCCCATTTGGCCAAACTCTTCCCAGAAGTCTTTCAATATGGATTACACTGCATGGTGCGCACAGTGGTAATTCAAGGTGAAATAAAAGTATTTTAATCCTATTAGCTGCAGCAGTGAGAGAGAATCAGAAAGGGTAGAAGGACAGACATCAAGCTAGAGGTGATTGGATGAATTTGGCCTCTCCTTTGATGCCCATATCTGCCTATTCCTACCTCTGGAAGTTGATTTGGTAGTAACGGTCTAGTGAGCACATCCTTAGTCAAGTCCCTGTTTCCTCGTCTTTCTGGATGCGAGCGCAGCTCCAAAAAATCATAGGCCTTCATTATCTCCAGTCAGGCAATTTTTGGGAACATAATACTGTCTCAGGATTGGACAGCTTGCCCCCATCATGGCTGGGGCCTGATCAAACCACTTGCACCGGGAAGGGGAGTTAAAGAGAAGCACGCCCGCCAGTCGGTTCATCTCCCTTCAAAGGCATATGGTGCAAATTTGATCAAAAGTGTAGGGGGGGTTGGATCGTCGCTGATGTGAAAAATAAGGCCAGGCTGTAAAAAACCAAATCAAACCACGGTCGGCTCTCTGGGAGTGATTAGAGCAAAAGAAGAACCAGCTGCCGTATTGTCTACCGCATCTCAATCTCCTCCATGCACTGGCAGCCTGCTAGCTGGGTAGGGCAGAGGGAGAGGGAGAAAGACAAGTGCTCATCCCTTCATCTGCCTCAGTGGCTCTGAACTCTGAGGAACCACAGAAAGAGGAGACAGTGGGCAAGCGTGAGATGTGCGTGAGGCTAAGAAAAAGCTGAATTTGGAGGTGTAGAAACAATAAGAGACTTTGAAAACGAAGCAAGGGAAGTAACAGAAGTGTAAGAAGGTGGCAAAGGTCAGGGCCAGGAGACCGTGCAGTAAGGCAGGAGTGAGGATATAGGGGCTTGATTCACTCCCGCTGGGATGTCAGATGGAAGAGTCCCAGTGTGTCCTTAAATATTCATGTGTAGTGTGAGATGCAGACCTCTCCTAATGTTCACTAGTGGCCCTAAGAGACCAGGTCCTCTATAGATGTGCATACACTTCATTTCAAATTACAACCTATCATTTAGACAAGCACTTATACTGCAGATCGTTGCTTTAACTTTAGCATCAATAAATTCTGGGCCTTTAGAGTCAAAAGGTAGTGCAGTTTAACAATCACGCATTAATTGTTGGTGATTACTGTGCATATGGCAACCAACTAAGATATCATTTATAATTCAAGTTTGAAAAGTATCCTTTTACTTAATTGGTTTAATTGATAGCACTCACACATGCGTTGCTTCCTTCCGATCTTTTAAGTTCAAACAGCATTTCTATATATTTCCGTTAGTGGCGAAGCATCTCCTTTCCCAAAGGTTAAGTGTACTGTAAGTGTCACTCTGGGCTACCTCTTCCTCGAAGTCCTTTGCCTTAATGACAGCAGTAATTGAGATGAGATAGAGAGAGCTCATCACCCCGTGACTCCCACTGCATCAGGGCCCTAATAGCCCCTTTGTCCTCCACAAGGGAGGGGTGTGAGATGGAGCTGAGAGAGTGTAGGGACCAAAAGGACTGTATACTTTGTGTTTTACGCCTAGATGCAGTGAGTGTCATCACCATGAATCATTCAAAATGCTCAGCAGAGCCATTCAACATCCATCTTGTCAAGGCCATCAGTTTGTTTCATTTATTAGCAATGCTCACGCATGGTGACGCCCGTGCTAATACACACTCACACTCACAAATCGTCGTGTCCAGGAGCGGTAATCAATGCCATTACCAATAGAGTCACAGGAGTCAGCGCAGAGCACTGCCCCCTCTCTCTCCTCCAAAGCCATGGTCAGGTCTATGAGGTGAAGGTCAAGTTGCCAGAGTGACTGTCCCAGCTGTAGCTCGACCACAGAGCAGAAGGCTCAACCCCGAGCTCCGTCTGTTTGCGCATTTTGCGGTGACCTGGGCCTTTGTCGAGTCTGCGGACCCCCAGATTGTGAATGGTCCCTTCAAGTGGCCCTTGTGGTCACAGTCGGCAATGACCATGCTGTTGAAGTGAGAGGGGGGTCACAGCACAACAAAGACCTCTCCTGTTAGCTGTAAGGAGTGGGTTGGTCAAGTTTGGTAGGAGGGCAGGGTGAAGGCTGATGATATTGATTAGTTATCTTCTAGTCCAAAAGGAAATCTCTATCAGACAACTGTAGTGAAGCCCAAGGCCGTACTGTATCTGGGCAATGATTGACCAGTTCAGTAATTAGTTGGGGCATTCATCTACAATGCTCTTGAGATTGAGCTTGACAGACAAACTTTGCCGGATTTTTTTTGCATCCTTCATAATATACAAACAGATGAATTCATTTTGAAACATAAACTAATAGAGATGAAAGCATTCCACAGTTTTCCCTAGTTGTTCTTTTGTCCTGGCGCTATGGTGCATGCTGTCTGTATTATTGTTGTGTCGCCATGGTGGTGTCTGTGTTTGTGTCTGTCTGTCTAAGCGTAGACACATTCCTGCAAACACAGTAACAATGACTCATGATATAAACTTGATTCTTACACCACAGGTTTTCTGTGAATACAGGCACAGTATATTGATGTAGAAATATCTGTCAAATTATGCATCATTTACTTAATAAATGAGCTAATTAACATAGCTAGCTAGGTGTTATTAGTATGATGTGGCCCTATAGTAGCACCTAGTGGGAGCTGTGTGGAACTACAACATTGGCAAAATCGTGTCACAAACCTTTCAAGACTTTTAAAGCTAATTCTATATTTAGAATTTTTGAGTCCTCCAACAAATACCATTACCATTCCCTCATTTTTTAAATGTCTGAAAATCTTAAAATGCTGTTTTGATGTTCAGCTGCGTTTTGAGGAAACAAAGTGCATAGTGCACGGTGCGTAGCTAAGGGGGGGCGTGAGAGTTAAAGGGTCATTCTGATATTTTTTTTTAATCTGGGCTCTATGTTTTTACAGATTTTGGGGTCAAAATGACTAATAGTTACCAAAACCTTTGGAATTGGTCCAATAGATCACCTCTGCCAACATCGGCGAACGGTCTGCAATGGCTGCAATGTAATCCTTTGGGCCTGTGAATAGTACATCCAGTAACAGTGCTTGTGCTCAGATTGTTATTCGACCTTTTAGTTAAAGAGTAAAATACTTTTCATGTAACCAGAAACAGAAGTCTCACTCAAGGAGAAGTCTCGCTCTGAAATCTCACGAGAGGTTGGGCTGCTGCAGGAAGACGAAAGGCTCTTACTCTTTAGAATATTACAGCTGGGGTGTCCAAGTGGCCTAGTGTTTAAGATGCCTACCATATACTGTGAGCACCTGTGATCATCCTGGTTCAGTTCCAGCCAGGGACCTTTGTTGTATATCATGACCCTTCTCCTGTCACCTCTGTACTGTAGCCCCCCATATATACTGTATATTATAATTATTACAAATGGTCAGAATGTGCAAATAACACATTTAAGCTACATTGGCTTTCTAATTTGCCACTGCAGGGGTCCTACACACTTCTCAAAACTGACATATAGAGAAGTGAAAAAAGTTTTGACAATTACCCCCCTTCTATGGGTCGTAGTCCTTTTTCTTCCCCTGCACTGGTACGTATGGATGCATTCAATCAGAAGCCATTCCCACTGAAACATGCTCTTACACAGCGAGTGAGTAAACCTTTATGTAACCGCCAGTTGAGTGGGGAGTTCATTTGATGGAGAGCCCTGCTTGATTTGTTTGTGGCTCCAAAGAGGCTTACGACACGCAAGCTGCCCCTGTTCTGCTCTGATAAATGGTTCTGGTGAGAAGGAGGAAGGAGAAAAAGTGTGTGTGAGACCTCGCCAAAGACTTTGGGGTTTTTCACAGCTTAACTATATTAAAAGACAATCCCCCACAGACACGCACACACACACACAGTACACACATTATGTTCAACTATTAAATATGAATGCACACACATATACATTGAGTCATGTCTGAATGTCCATGAACATTCTCAGAGGCACATTTCTCACACACACACACACACACACACACACACACGCACACATACACACACTGGGTGGTATTCATTGAAATAAAACAGCACCATGATGAGGTGGGAAGCGTTTCTGTTCAGACTCCAGAGGAAAGGGTGGCTCCTCATACTCCCACTCACTCTCCATCCTCCTGCAGAGGGTGTCGTGTGTTTGCGTAGTAACGCAGCACTGCTGTCTTTTTGTCTTCTCTGTGCCGACCAGGCAGGGATGTAATTGAATGTTACCTGTCCCACCGGCAAAACACTGCCACAACCGATTAGCTCACACTGTAGCTATGCTAATGGTCCGTGAACACACAGGGGCCCTGGTGGAACGTCTGTTCATGACAATGTGTGTTAGTGTGTGTGTGGGGAGGGTCCGCTACATCTGCCTGCCCCTGTTTCTGTGACTATTATGTGTAATGAGTGTGTATTACTATAGTGACCGGCTGCTGACAGGCCACACAGCACGGAACACAGTGGTCACACAGTTGTCCTATCGACTCCCCCACTCTCCCCACAGCACACATGCACACACACACACACAGTCCTCATGTCAAGACTGGGCAGAGAGTGTGCCACTGGAACACACAGATTTGCTCCGGCTGATGGCAAACCACAGCAGTGGTGCCTGTGGTGGCCTGCATTTCCTTTAATATCCTGGCTAATGTACCGAGAGAAGCCAGGGCCTCTAGAACGCCACTGGATCCGAGCCAGACTCCCTAACCTACCACCACACCAGTCTTATGTAATGTTTTGATCAGTACAGTAGGCAGTGTTTAGTGTTGGAGATGTAAATGAGACTTAAATCTGGACACGGCAGTGTCTCAGCTCATATGAAAGGGCTCCATTTCAATGGACTTTTTCATTCACAGTCTCATTTTAGTTCAGTTATGCTGCGAGTTTGACTTGTACAGAGCCTTTACTCTGACATTCAAAAAATGCATTGGCCAGAATATAATTGTTGTTTTTCTTATTGCAAATCGACAGAATACATCACAATACACATACATTTTAAGCCTCTCTCTACCCTTCCTGCAAGAATTTTCTCTTGTAAAATACAAACATGAAAAACCTCCATTAAAGCATAATGTAAATCACACATTTGTGTTTCCTATCCAATAAGTCATACACACTGTCAGACTCTGAATGATTTTCTTCAGTAGTTAGCAATTTATATAACTTGTTGAGGTCCTCATAATGACATCAGTGATACTGGTAATTCTTGGTCATTTGACAGATGATTTAATGGAATGGCCTGTTCTGTGAGGCCCATTCTAATTATTTTCACTTGTCTGTGACAAGAAAACACAGTACATGAGCTGTCAGAACTCCCATAGCCTAAGCTGGGTTAACTAAGCACTATTACACAGTGACTTCCTGGAGCCAGTTGACTGGAAACAGCTCAGGGCCAACAAATAGTCCAGCATAATCCCCCATAAAATGACGAATTGTCGGGTTTACACTTTGGTTTTGGTTACAGATTAAGCAAACAAGATACAACATGTTAAATAGTGAGCTCTAGAGGTGCTCATAGGTGGATTTGTTACCGTTGGACAAAGCCAGGTTAGCTGTTTCCCCTTGTTTACATTTTTTATGCTTTTGCTTTAAAGCATAGTCCATCCCTATTAAGCATAGGGATGGACACTCACTCCATTTAGAGATAGCATCTGTTGAATATGTACGACTAGTATGTCTTCAGTCTTCGAATATAATACAACCCCCCTTTATCAGATGTAATATCTAGAAACATCCACAGTCTTATTTTCAGGTCAATACAGTAACATGTACTGTGTTCATCATCTTGTGTTGGCAGCAGAGAAATGAAGGTACAACAGAATCCGAAATCACAAAAAAGAAAGCAGACTTCAGAGTGACAATACATAGAGATGATGTACAGTATAATGTATTGAGAGAGATGTTGGAGTGAAGTGTGTGTGTGTGTGTGTGGGGGGGGGGGGGGTCGTAGCCTCGTCCATGCAAATTAAGCGTGGCTTCATGCGTAGACCTTCATTGCAGGATTCACAGCAGCTGGAGAAACCGCATCTCCTCCCATGGAGGGGAGCCAGGGCCACAGCCAGACCCGAATACGCATCATCTTTTATATACCACAAAAGAAAAAGAGATTGAGGGAGGGGGGGGGGTGGGGTTTAGAGGGCAGCAGTAAAAGGGAGGCTCTCTGCATGGGGGTTTGGGGCCAAGGAGTTGAGGAAGGAAACCACAGTAGGATTACGAGCGAGGGGCTGTGTGTTTCAGTTAAACTTTTCTCTCTCTCGGAAACCGTTATATAGACTTGCTGACCCTGTCTCCCTCAGTCAGAGCTTCCTGCCTCTTTCGACCATGCAGAACCCCTCACTGCTTTGGGCCAAATCACACCTCTCAGCCAGGACTGTGGCAGTCCATGAATTACTCCACAGAGAGGTGGTTTCGCCCAGACTCACTCCCGTGCTTCCTACCTACAGCTGGGGGCTGCCATTTGATATATTCTATATTCTTAGCTTCAAACTGGCAACTTTTAGTCGAGTAGTCGCTGAGTAGGCGCACGTCAGGGTTACCTGTCTGACATCCTGGGCCGTATTGCTCCTGGCACTTTGATGAATGACAAATTAAATAAGATTGGGAATAGGAGAGGAGGGTTCACTCAATGATGTCTTAAACCTGCCGAACGCTGTGTTATTTCTCCCACTCTGGTACTTCCTGTTGATTTTGGTCATGTGACAGGGGTGGTCCAGGGTGTTCTGGACCGATCAGGTCTGGTCTGGTTTCTCTCCTCGTGTGGGAGGAGCTGCGCATGACTACCCTCAGAGGTTGGTGTTACCAGCGGGTAAATGTCACGGCTAGTGTGTTTTTGTGTCAACGCAGGATAATTGCACCCTGTCCAATGGTCATCCTTGAACCAGAGCTATATGCAGTGTGTGTATTGACTTTTCTTTCTGGACCCTATGCTTTTCTTATTTGACTGTTTTCTCTGGCTGGTGATCGGACCTTTTGTTGTTTTGGTCTGGGTTGGCGGAAGTGGTTTTGAATAGCTTTCTCTATTGACATCTCCTCACTCTGAAAAGTTTAAAAGCCCATGGTTATCTCTAATTAATGCAGAATTGCCAAGAACATCTCTTTACTGTGTTTGTGTGTCTTGTGCAGAGTACAGTAAAGTCCTGACCACCTACATTGTACAGTAGAAGCCCCAGCAGCCACTCCAGCTGCTGTGCATTTGCTGAAGCCTTTGTAATACAGCAGTTGTCATAGGGAATAAGTGCAATGAACATTATGCTGTAGTTTGTGTCGTGGTGAGGTTCCTGCCATTTCTATTTATTGTTTAGTATTTCTTTGTAGTTTATAAGAGAAGAACGTGTTTTATTAACGGTGTGGCTGCAGTCCAGAGTGAATTTATCTGTCCCCTCTGTTGGTGCAACATCGTGATTTTTACTCATCTCTTCAAATCTGGATAACGGGAAGAAAGGAGAGGAGGAACATCTGCAAAGAGCCTCTGTAATTATATCTGAAGATGTGGAGAAGCAGAAGGGGGGGGGGTGTATAAAGGAATAAAATTAACAGAGAGAGGGGGAAAGAGACAAAAAAAAATTCTGACTGTGAAATGACTGCCAGATTTCTATTTGTGTGTCTTGAAAGGCCCGTGTCTCTGCCGCTGCATATGGGATGTGGGATGAGAGCTCTGGCAAATCAAAGGCGCACTGGATAAAGATCTCTGGAAGCCCATGCTAGTAAACAGGCCCATAAAAGCGGCTTGCAGGGTGGAGCGTCAAAGAAAAACTTGAACGCCTGCCCACCTCCAATAAAGCCAGAGCTTCTGCAGGCGTTGCTTCCAGCACTGCGCATGGCCGGGCGCTCATCATTGTATCATATATCCTCTGATTAAGGGCTATCAGTCATGCCGAATACTACTGTGCCTCTGATGGATTTTCCAACTTTCCTTTTTGGAGTTTTTTGGAGTCTCTTTTTCATAATTTTTCTTTTTCATCGCCCTGCATGCCACCTCTTCTTCACCACCATTGCCTTTCAACCTATATCACACACATTTCACACACTTTATTTCCACATGCAACCTGTCATTTTCTGTAATTATGAACCACCCGTTCTCGTCATTGCAACCCACTCAACAAGTCTGTTTCCAGCAAACAAGGCGTGTCCTGCAGTAGCACTTGTAGCATTAGTGCTAGCTGATCAAAACCCTGAGTCAGCAGATCTGACCTGGCTCTGCAGCTGCCTCATTTTTGCACTTTATCGCTGTCAACTGTCGTTGCACACTGTGCTGCGTCTTTTTTTTTTTCCTCCATCATGGATGTAAGTGTTTGTGACATTGTGGCTAGAGGGGGGCGGAGGTGATGAGGCCAAACTATTTCATTTGAAACAACTCAAACCCGGTAGCATTCCAATGTAGGAAACCATCCTGCAGTTTGCCCGAGAAGGAAAAAAAAAATAGGAAATAGAAAAACATGGCTGTGAGCTTTGCGGTAGAGGAGGCTTCATGCTGTGTGGCATTTGGGTGTTGTTTTTATTTTTGGTGAGCAAAGTACTTCACACCACAGAAGAACCCTTTACCTTTAACACTGATAATGAAAAACACCTCTCATTTGGGTGTTTTTGGTTGACCGCTTTATCAACAGCTTACTGTATATACAATTTTATCAATTTATCAAATTTATCAAAATGATATCACACCTGATCCAAACTGTGGCAAATATCTAATATACCCTCACTTTGTCCCTATTAATATACCTCAGTGTCTGTGGCAAACGCACCTCCCAACAAAGAGCACTCTGTGCGAAGGCAGACAGAACAGTGCCCTCAAGTGGTGGTGTAGCAGTTAAAAGGGGGCCTTCAGAGCCGCTCAGCTTTACATGCATTCCTCCTAGGTCGTAGTCAAGGGCTCGTGGCTGACAAAGGCACACACAGCAGCTTTAAAAAAAAAAAAACGTCTGTTTCCACCACAGTCTGAGGAATGTTTATCAGTGGTAAGCACACTGCCCTGTGTGGTTTCACTGCTTTGGGTGCACGAGAGGTGAACTTAAGGAAAAGTCGTATGATCATAGGAGACCTAACGGATGGTTGAGCATGTGAGTTTCTTGTCACTGACAAAACAAGTACTACAATACTTTTTATCCTGTACGTTTGACACCTTCCTCTGAAATGCCCTTAAGACACACTCACATGAAAGCATGTGCACACACACACAGATGTATACAGTATACTTAGGTGTACAAACTGTTATTATTGTAATTACAGTTCTGCCAAGATATGTGCCAGCAACAAAGGCACAACCAACCAGATCAGCTTGATATGTTCTTCGACCTAGATTCTACTGTTGTCTGGGACACAATTTGTGGGAGACACTCTAAGCATGATGGGATACTAATTGGCACATTATCATCTGAGCCACACCAGCTTTCATCATAATTACTATACAGTAACACTTTGTGTCCCACTTGTTGGTGTTCTTATTGTGTTGTTCTAGACCATTCTTTTGGTGGAAGGTTAATAAGTACATTTAACTACTGCACTTACATTTAGTACAGGTTTTAATTACTTGTACTTTACTTTACCAGGTATTTCCACTACCTTTCAGAAGTATTTTAGTTTATACTCCACTGCATGTGTTTGACCGCTACAGTTAGTAGTGTGGTGGACCAAGAGGCGTGGTCGGCGCCTCGACCGTTGCCAGGCAACAAGGACGATGCAGATTGGGCCAAGTGGTGGCAGGTGTGTATCTCCCCGTAGAGACATTGCAACCCCTTGGCACCTGGGAGTGGACACACCTGCCACTACTCAAGCCCAACGAG
>JAVQJF010023306.1:0-12958 GCA_036023855.1 Gadopsis marmoratus | reverse complement strand
TTATGCTGCCAGATACAACAAACCAACAGTACAGTATGACGCGTTTATGGATATACTCATGCTGTCTGCCTGTCGATTCTCAGCCCTCCTACTTCTGACCCCTGAGCTGCCCGTGTTATTTTTAGAAGTATTAGCAGCTGATTATGCACTTGTGCTCCCCTTCGGGTGCTAACAAGGTGTTGGGGCAGCAGATGAGGCCGGCCTGGCGGACCTTCAAGTGTTGGCAGTGCAGAGTGGCACGGGATGTTCTGACAAGCACGTACTGGAGCTACACAGTACTCTGTCTGAGGGCCGAGGCATCTGTTCAGTGCACACATGGGTGAATCTATGTACAGAAACAGAAACGCTATACTCTGACTCCTGACGTAGCAAAACTAATTAATTGAATATGAATATTAAATGACAGCATTACTGGACTAAATAGTATCATTTCCCTAAATCAAACAGAGTTAATAATCACATTCAAGTTTTAATAATCATAAAATTGGATAATGGCAAGGGAGAAAGCAGCAAGGGTTTCCATATTGCCTGAGTGAGTGCTATCCAATCATCAGTCTCTGTGCTAATCAGATATACTGAACACTGACTTTCTTAAACAATCTGTCAAAGAAACTCGCTCACTGAAATTCACGTTCCAGTGTAGAAACTTTTCAAAGTCAAAGATGTTATGGGAAACCAAACACTGACTGAAAGTCTGTTGTGCTGAAAGTAGCATCTCTCCACTAACAAGTGCATCTCATCTGTGCCGCTTTTCAGGGTTTCCACCCCCAAAACAGAGAGCTATTTTAGTTTGTTCCAAAGCAACCCTCAGGCCGTCATTTCTCTGAAAATAAGATAAAAATGGAACTCATGAGTGAGTCCCTGAATAGAGATTAAGAAAAATACAATTTTCATTTCGTCGTGCAGAACACATTCATTCATATCTCTCTGTCCTTGGCTTGAGTTTAGTGTAACGCTGACAGGAGGCACAAGTGGGGAGATTGTGCAGCAATGATTAAGTGTTGACGTAAAGATTTAACGCTGACACACTTAGTGTTTTGGGCATCTTTTAATCTGCCTTTTCTGTTGCTCTGGTGAATCCTAATAGAACATACAGTAGTAGATGTGAATGTACCTATTATTATAGTGGTAAATTGTTTCATTGCATATTAAATGCTAAATAATCTTTTATACCAATATTGCAGGAATTTAAAGGAATGGTATCAATCAGGAATATTATATATGCTTATATGCCCCCCTGTTGCTGAACGTTAGATGGTATAGATGTATATTTGTGTCTTTTTTATGCAGTCAAACAGAACAGGTTTGAGAGCAAAACTCTTTTGCTGAATTCTGTGGGCCGGACCCACGCTGAAAGATACGCAGCTTCAGTTGCTGTACGCTGCTGGTCATACTGGAATGGGAGTTAAGGTGCATAGCATTGTAATGTGATTGTGCAGAGCAACAACTGATTTGGGTCATAAACTAGCTGTACAATACTACAAGACAATACTGGAAAACAAGTGATATTTTGTGAATAACAGCAGCCCCGTTGGGCCTGTGTGGTTCTGCCAGGTTGGTTATCCATTCTGCAATGGAGTCAAGGGGAAGTATCATCTTTGAGTGGAAAAGGCCATAATTCTTCATGTTCGCTGTGTATTTAAGCCATTTTCACCACCAGTAACATCAATAATACCATGATACTACACTTTAAGATGATACAATAATACAACACATCACAAATATAAGAAACTCACATTAGATCATTTAACACAAATAGTCCTGTTAACTAGCAGTGTGAGAAAGGTCTCACTGCATTAGGAATTTTAGAGATTATGTTGATTGGTATAAATAATTTAACAAATACCTTAAGTAGGAAAAGGTTTATGTAGTCCAGTAGAATTGAATTTGATTCTTGCATCACTTACCTCTGTCTCTTCTGCAGAACAAATGGCTAAAAGAGTCTGGAGGGAATCTGACAGCCTTTCAAGGTATAGGGAGGTACCAAGTGGTAAATTGGTAGGGGGGTGGTAAAGTGATGTGTATTGACATTGGATTATGTATTAAGGGGAAATGAGGCATTGTATTCAATAAGAGGGAATGCGTAGTGTTTATTGAAATAGGATGTATATGTATTTTAAGGTATGAATTGCCATTTTATTTAGGACAAGAAGCATTAGGGGAAGGTGCCCCCTGTACTGAGGAATGTATGGGGAGGTGATTAGGAGGAGTGTGTGAGAGTGTGAGGTGGACGAGGCCGAAGCCACATGTCGAACTTACATGTGGGTCCTTGCATCTTAATGACTGGATGATGTTTTGCTTAAGAGGAATAAAACAAATCAATGACTGAACTCCCCTCTGTCTCAAGTCTCGTGCTGGAGCCACTGGCCCGAAACCGCGTCACCACCACAAGCAGCTACAAGAGCAATGTCGTGGGCACCATGTGCTAGTGACTTGCTAATTGAATATATCTTCTCATCTAACTCTCCTGAAAAGCGATCAGGATATTTCCTAAAATGTCAAAGTACTGCTTTAACAGCTTTTGGTAATCCAGTGGTAGTTCAACACCTATGCAGTATAATAAATCTCTATTTTCTTCCCTATGCAAAACTGACTATGAAACAGGACTTTGTTTACACAATATATTTCTGTGCACAATTAGATTCAGGCGCTTCACCATCAGTTATAGAGAGTAACAAGGCAAGATATATCCTGCAAATCCTTCCATATTGTCTTGCTTTCCTTCTTTTTTTCCACCAACCCTGAGAGAAAATAACTGTTTAACAAACCATGAAAGTGTGCCGACAAGAGGGAGCAAAAGAACAGAAGGAAGGGGGGAACAGGAGATTCAAATGAAGTCTAATTTGAAGTTCAGTACCTTTTTAAAAAATATTACAAAATTGCTGCATGCATGATATGTCCAACTCGCTCATTACTTTTGAAGTTATTCACTACACACTTAAAACTTTTGTCAGACGGTGACATTTCAGGTGAGATATGTTTTCTTGTTTACTTGAGAACTGCGTGAGATGACATTGTTGTCCCAGAATACATCTAAGGGATTTTGAAGCAAACTCTTTGATTTCTTCCAAAGGTGGTGGTAGGTGGGTTTATGACAGAGGATAAGGAGACTGCGCTTATCGGAGAAGACAAAGAAAGCTGGCTTGTATCTTTATTATCTGCTGTTTGGGCTCTGGTGTTTTTCCTTTCCTAATGTCAGATATGTTGTTTGTCACAGGAAATGTACATTATAAAGGATGACTTAGTGATCTTTTGTGTTTATCACAGATAAGTATAGATACTTCCTTTTGTCTTGCACTACCAAGAAAATGTAAAATCAACAGTAGCCTGTAATTAATTTAAATCATAGTCACATTCTCACAGTTTGCTTTCTTATTGAATCAGAGAGAATTCCTCACAATCCATTGTACTTAAATCAAAAACGTCAGTTGAAATGAAATTGCTGAAATCAGGTGAAGTATTAGTTGATGTGTAAGCACTGAAAGCCGTTAGAGTATAAGATGAAAACAGCTGAAATGTAATTTGACATGTAACAGGTGAAAGTAGACAAAGTGTCAGTTGAAGTGGAAGCACTGAAGGGTTTGGAAATATATGTCAAAGAGGAAGCTCTTGTAGTTTTTGAACTGTAAGTTGAGTAAGACATGAAAGCAGAAACATCATTTGACATAAAAGCTTGAAATTGGTGAACGATGAGGTAAAGAGTTCTCAGCGTTTCCCGCAGGATTTGATGAGATCCTAGGGGAGGACCCTGAACACTCTATGGGGGTCCGGGGGCATGCCCCCCCCCCCCCAAGTTAAATGCATCAACCTGGTGCACTTTCAGAGCAAAATTCACAAAATATGCTAGAGCACACGTTTGATAAAATGTGTGTTCAACAGGTTTGTTCAGATGGAGTCACATCCCTTTCGACAAACATTGCACCTTGCATTTGGACATTTAATTTTCCTAGGCTTTGAGAAAAAGAGTTCCAGTGCCCTTGTGTAACTAAATTCCTCTGGACTCGACCCATTGATGGAGACCCTCAGGCAGGCAGCCAGGTGCTCTCCCTGCAGCTTGTTACGAAGGTCTGATTTGACCTGAAAATGAAGGTAATTACAACGTTTCTACAGTGTAATATATCACATTGCATTGCATTTTAAAGAATCACATACTGCTTTGGCTGCCTTCAAAGAAAAGTTTGTCTTTCCTTCCTTTGTCCGCAATCACTTGGCAGCTGATGGAGGTGAAAATATTTTGAAATGAAGTAACAGATCTCCATGACATGCCAGTTCCTTATTAAACTGCTGCTTTGGTCGGGACAGCTGGAGGACGAGTGTGGCAGAGAGAGTGATTGCTCTTCCTCCTTCATCACACATCGATGCAGGGTCTTGCCAAGTCAGACAGCAGCCCCAACGTTTCTGCTTCTGCCGACCTGCTCGGCATGTTGGGGACTTTGGGAGCAGCAGCAAAAAAATAGATGATAGCGGCGGGGATTATCTGTAGTGTTTGTCCTTTACTATCAGTCTCGGGTGCATTCAAATGGACGGTGATCCTCCCATTGATGTCCCTAGGCAAGATCAAGCTCACATGTACAAATTGCACCCTTCACTTTTGCCCTTCTTTTCATAATCATGCCTTAGCTGAAGGGATGAATATTCCTGCACTGTAGCAGAGTGCTGCAGGCCCCAACAGAGATAACATTTACACTTAGTATTTAATCTCCCACACCTTTGCATCAGTTCTTCTTTTAAGGCGACGGAAAGATTAATGCCACTAGATCCATGACATTTAAGCACCATTTTTTGAATTACTATTAAATGTCAATCATGTCAATAATGCATGCTGATTCTATTTAAGGCACATGAAGAGTCACTTCAAGCTATCACACAGATATTAGGATTCAGACGACAGCACGTAGAGCTGAATCATATGGGAAGGACAGTATTAAATCTTGCTTTGTTGGCCTGACACCAGGAGCGAGGTGCAGTGGCTAAACCCTATTACTCATTTTCTGGTCGTGATTGCTGAACATTTTCTCAACCCTGAGACATCCCTCTTCAATTAAATCTGTAATGAACTTCCTGGAAGCAAATACCGACACCAATGTAAGCAGCAAATTAGTTGAGTTTCTTTCTTTTTTGTTAATCACTGCAGGATTCCTTCAAACTTGCTGTAGCAGCCTGCTGTAGACATCAAACTTAGTGAAAAACAAACACCACAGAAAGTCGGACATTCATATTTTTTTGACTTGCTAAATGATCAAGGCCAATAAAAACCACACAACAACTGAGTGTTTTAAATGTACAAAGTTGCACAGGTCTTTTTATCAGTATTTGAAAATATTCAACAATGAAAGTTAAATCAAACAGTAAGAATAAGTATTAACAATAATTAATATCAGCAATAACTAGACTTCAAATCAGAACTTTAATAGTTTTTTTTTTTTACTGAAACACCTGAGGGAAGCAAATCAAGAGAAAAAAAATAACCACTGAAGTTTAAAGAAAAAAGAGAACACAAAATAATGTCAAGACAAGCTCATACAGGGGTCACTCGCTTCATCTGTATGTACAGTACATTCGCTCCACAACTGTGCAGGACAGCAGTGATGAAAATGAACTTGTTTCCACTCCCGGGCTTACAGCCTTTAAACTTGAGTATTGGCAGCCGTATGGATTCACATGTAAAGGCAAGGTGAAGCAGAAAAACAACAGAAGAAACAGGAAAACCCATTTGGAGCTGACTAACAAATGCTTTCATTATCCTTTTTATGTGTTTATTATAGCCACAGAACTGCGAGCACTCCATTTGTTACTTTCATTTGAAAGGCTGAGAGGGCTGAGAAAGCATTGTCATGTTCACAAAATAACCCAAGCATACAGTGGAAACACAACCCAACATCTGTTTTTTTAATAAATGGTCCCTGGATACATAAGACACTGCCACTTTCCTGACACCTCTTAACTTGAGAAAAATTCATTCAAGCTTGTTTCAATAAGAAACATGACATCAACATTAGTTTGGAGGTGGATTCGAGAATCACATTTCATGTTTGCCTGTACATCAATCAATTCTCATTACAATTCAGTCCTTCTAGTAAATTTTACTTTGTCAAATCTCACCAAAAACACATTACTGGAAAGGAAGAAAATAGAAATGCAAAGAAACCTTTGGTCAAAGAGTGTACTCACAAAGGAAAAATGCAATGACGAGATATAAGGAAATCATTCATCACTTAAGATTAACAAAACAACAAAATCAAAGAGCAAAACTCAAGTGGTTTTCTATACGTTTCTCTCTCTTTCTAACAATATGGCCCATAGTTCAACCCTCCTCCCATACATTTGGGTCTGCAAGTTACACTGGTTTCCTCACAGAGGAAAGAAGGAAAGAAAAAGGTGCTCTTTTCATGAAAGTCATGTTTGCCTTGATTGTCCACAAAAAAAGAAGTGCCAGCAGGAAGTAACCCTGGCGAAAGGATATACAATCACAGCGTAAAACAACAACATCCTTTACTGGAAAGGAATTGAGAGTCCATAACACGCTCCTGAAAAGACTCTGAACCTGCATTGAATTGGTGTTTGCAATATTTGTATGACTCTGTGTGTGCACATTAACTGTGCAACTGTGTCTGTAGCGGCCTCTGTTGTTGGTGGTGTTCGGTCTTATTCGGACACAGCCTTATCCTGTGTTGTTTCGTCCTGCATGCAGCTCTTGCGGACGATGGGTAGTGGATGAGCTTCCGTATTGAAGACCCAGTCTTCCAGCGGGAGAAGGTCATCATCAGAGAAGAGCAGGTACAGATACCTGAGCAAACAGGAAAAACATCCATTTAATCAAAATCTAGACTCAACGATTGACTTCTGCACTTCTGTTTCTACACATTCAGTGAAATTACATACAGAATACGTGAAGAAATACTGTCCGTACACTCTTTGAAAACCTGGGAGTTACTTGGACCACCACACGAATTCTGATTTACATGTAAAGAGAGTTGTTATTCTTGTTTTCTTTCAACTTTCCAAGATCTAGAAAAGCCTTTGTCTCCTCCCGTCTTGATTACTGTACTATTCACTACCTTGAATCGCTCCTCCTTGTATCGACTCCAGTTGGTGCAAAATGCAACTGATTGTACTGGCATATTAACAGTTGACCAATACTAACAAGTATTGTTGGTGTAGAGAAAGCCTGAAAGAGCCTGTTCCTCTGTGCCACAGAGCTCCATTGTTGTAAAATGACATCAAAGACACTGTTGAACTGGGTAACACGATCTTTAATTACCATAAAGATCGACATTATTCCACACCAGATGTGCATTATCCACTGCTGAAGATAGAACCCAACAAATATACTATTTACTCCTATTTGAGTAACGTTGGCTAAAAACAACAGTACCCAGCTGTTTCAGGAAATGATTTAGCCTGAAAGTATTAAGAGGTGGACGTTGTAGGCTTTGTTGTGTTTGTCATGAGAATTTCTGACATGAACAAAATATTATTATAAACTTTTTTACCATTGGCCACATTAATAATCTGGCATGCAAGAATGCTTTGCAAGTTCAATTTAGTATTACTGAATTATTCACATGCAAAGAGGTTTGTCATGATTAGTCACTGCAACTTTAAAGTGAGCGCACATTAGGGATAGTGTACCACTGGGTGAGGCAGCAGCCCAGTCTGGTAAGTTGTCTGGTGACTGCTGACCTGAAAATGATTCCTGATGTCTTCAGAATAAGCTGTTAGCTGTGATACGATGTGGCACCCTGAAAGGCTTGTGACCCAAGAACGAGGAGAGGTAAAATTGAGTCATATAATTGCATGGCGTCTCTTCGCCATCCATGTTTGTTTTACAAAGGAAATGAAGAAAGTTACATTCAAAGTGTGATTTGAATCACCTCGGATGACTCCTGAACAGTGGAGTCGAGTGTCTGTCTCATTCATCATGGACAGAGCAGATAATGGGTAGAGATAAATCTCCAGCATTCAGCATTGGACTTTCGATATCTGCCACAGTTTACGGACGCAGATTGTAAAATGCCATTTGCCATGAGGAGATGTGGTGAGGAAATAGGACTTACTTGAGTGTCTCTGAGAGGAAGAAGCTCTGCTGCATGTTATCGTGGCTGACTGTCATGGTGTAAACGTCACGGATCCCAGAGAAGCCTGACTCCACTCTGCAGTGCTGCTCCAGGGCCTGGTAGGAGGGAGAGGGCAGGTTTAAACTCGTACGTGTATCTCCAAAAACACCCGTTTTCCGGACAAAGTAAATAAAGACCACTTCTTGCTTGATTTTACAAATTGAATGAATAATACTTAATTTGTTTATTCCGTATATTTATTCACCCACTCAATCAGCTCTCAGAGTGGCCTTTTTACTTCTGCGCTGCGATGTGACCAAATATGTTGCAAGCTGCACAGAGAGGAAATCACAGGGCACGTAAGTAAAAGACTGCGTGCCCATGTACACCTAAATAGAGTAAATGATGGAACATGTCAAGCCCTTCGGCCGGCTACACAATCGAAGCCCATGCGATGCTAATCTGACAAGGGCTAATGGAGAGTGGCTGAGCTAGCCAAGCGGATTAGCACAATATTACCCCTGCTACAAAGGGCTGTGCTTATACGTGCTAATTAACAAAGGCCCCGACATGGTAATGCTTGATGTTCACGAAGAGAAGCGTTGCGCACTGCTTTCAACCTTTGTGCCTGATAATTAAAGGCCCGTCAAACCCGTCAGCCTGATCTCTCCACTTCTGTGTGCACTAAATTAATGCTACATTTATTATGCCAGCCCTCTACAGTTTACTACAGCTAATGTCCTGTCTATTGCCACATTAATAACGGTGCTCCCTGCACAACGTTCACCTCCCGCTAGTGGGATTGCTTGATCTGCAAGCTAATGTATAGTGCCACACAATAGCAAGGGAGCTGGTTGAGGGTAATTGATGGTGTTAAAGGTTCTTGACATAATAGGTGACTACAACTTATGAAATCAGAGTCCAAGTCACTCCTAAGAGCGAAGTATAGGGTAGAAATTATACGGTATTGTATCTCCCACTGATATCTAACATGAAATGATTCCTTGTACCTCACCGGCCTGAATATAAGACAATATTGTTTTCTGGTTGCTACATGTGAAAAAGACAACAGCAGATGTTGTTGAAAGGAGCGAGTACTGGTCACTACATTACAGTAAGACATTGATTATAGCCTTGATGTTGCTAGTGAGTTCTTCCAAGTCTGTCTTATAGTGTGTCTCCTGTATTTCACTTTATTTGGCCCAGTTTGTGTTCACACTGACGCATGGTTGTATAAATTGGGTTGGGTGATCCCTGGCAGATCAATGGCGTTTCATAGTGGATTAGATTTTGAATTCATAATCTGTCACACAGTCATGTGGTTGGCCTCCTTTGGATTCACACCACCTCAAATGAACCGCAGTAGACGGGTAAACTCACCAGAGCCCAACGGGTTAGGTGTGAAAGCCCCCTTAGAGTCAGTCAGACAAAAAAGCATTTAGTTAGATCAGTCTAACTTTTGGGGAGCGGTGTCACAGAATGTTGTGGCGAGGAGCTCAAACGATAACAGCCAGAGAAAATCATTTTAGCTGCTTTCCAGCCAGAGCCTGACAGGGGAGAACCGTAGTGGTCCCAATATATGGCAACCCTCATTGTAAGAGGACTCCATCTTTTCCAACAGCTGTTTTTGAAAAAATACTTTGTAAAGATGGGAAACATTTTTAGACTGTTTACAAACGCTTCCCCGAGATGTTATTAGTCCAAAGATAGTTGTCACCTCTGAAGCCTTCTCTCTCATAAAAGTGAAACATCAATCACGTCCATTAAAACAGAAAGCACGTGTGCCCAGCTTGTCCATCACTCACACTCTCTCCTGTCAGGCTTTTGAAGTGGTCAGAATCATTTTCTCCAGCTGTTTGAGCTCCTTATAATATTCTGCAATATTCGAAATTCTTGGCTGCCTGACAGATAACTTGTTCTCTACTGTTTCTGCAGTAAAAATGTGAAGAGGCACTTTCTGCTCGTCAGGAATTGTATTTTTGACTGGAAATTACATTTGAAATTCAATCCAGGACAGTATACGACAAGATGAAGAATTAGCTTAACTTGAAAACACACAAGCAACACAAAATGTGGGGTTTTCCGTTCTAACCTTCAGAATTTATTGTTTCACTTTTATGAGAGAAAAGGCTTTAGAGATGAGGATTATCCAGAGATAGACGCTAACATTTTTATGCACTGGCCGCACGAGCCACCAAGCCCCAAAATTTGGTGACCAAAGCAAATTTTTGGTGGCCAAAATGTAAAGTTATGTAAAAAAAAAAAAAAAGAACCCCAGTTCACAGTCTATATTTCCTTCCTAAGGAATCTGGATGTGTGTGGAACTGTAACGTTGCTTTGGTGAAGGCTCGCAGTATAGGGATGAATCTTGGTGGCCACAGGGGGCCGCCTGCATGGACTATTTGGTGGAAACAAAGTAACTTTTCGCTGCCACGGGCCATAGTGTCATAATGACAAACATTGCGATCTTTTCCTTGATCTAAAATTAATTTTCTCAAAAACGTGTTGGAAAAGGGGGGGGGGTAAATAAATAATAACACTGTATTGGTATGACTTACCTCAACAGCCTCCCAACCCCACTCTCTGTACTTGGGGTCGTGGGTCAGTCTCCACATGTACATGTAGCTCTCGATGACCTCTGGTCGTAGGATGTAATATCTGTCACTCAGCCTGGTTGCCATGGCTTCACCCCCACCGTCAAATCTGAACGCCTCAGGTCCCAGTTTGGTGGCTGACGGAGACAAAAATAAAGACGAAACAACGAAACACAAAGTGAGAATCTTTGTTTTTATGAGCACTTTTTCAACAAATCTGAATCTGATCTAACATCTGTGTACAGAAGCCATTCAATTACTGGTAGTTTTAAAGAAAAGCTTGAGGCACAAGTTAAACAATTAAGACCTGTCCAGATGGTCCGTGGGCTTCTCTTTTTCCCTTTCCTCCTTATTCTTCTCCAGACTTCCATTATATTTATACCACAATTCGAGACAGCAAAGACACCGCACAAAGGAATGCATTCTTGTGAAGGTCAGGACAAGAGCATCGGCATAGCAACATCTTGAATTTAGAAACATTCTTGGAATGGAAGTTATATTATATAAAATTTTGTTTCTGCCTTTTTTTCATTTATCATCTGTGATTTATTTATTTATTTGACAGCCACTGCTTGGAAAATTGGACTGCATTGGAGGAAGCAGGTTCTTTAAGGTCACTGAGGGTTTGAGAGTAGCTGCACCTGATTGGACCAAACAATGATCTTAAAATTAGAATCCAGTGTGACACACGGCAGGGCCACCCGGTCAGCCAGTCCTTTATAGTGTGTGTGTGTGAGTGAGCCTGTGCCACCGTGAGAAACATGAAAGTAGTAAAGTATTTACTGTTCTAAACAAACCCGCAGACTTTACTATACACTTTGCAAATTAGGAGAAACAGGTGACCACCAATTAGCCTTGACAGCGTCAGACCTATTTGCAAATGCGACTCAGTCTGGAACCTTTCTGTTCATTTTCGATGTCCAAGGGGTGTTATCAACGGATGCAGACCAAAGTGCCTCTGGACACAAATAGATAAACCGCCAACCGATCAGAGCAACGAAACGTGTAACATGGCGCTGAGCGACTCCTGTCTGAAGTGCAAACAACACTTTTTTTTAATCAACAAAAGCTTTAAGTGCAGTTGTTTGTTCTTCTTTAGAGAAAATACCGTCCGGTCTGTTTAATACTGACACGATAGTGGATTCAGAACGTTCCACATCAGCGGCAGCCATCTTGGTTGTTCACCTCAGCTGTGCTCCTCTGTACAGTCATCGTATCAAATGTGCCCCATATTAGATAAACGGTTGTGGTTGGCTGGAAGTCTGCTCTGTGGAGGGGGAACAGATGCATCTGTTCCCCCTCCACAGAGCAAATAAAACACGAGCATGCAGATTCATCTGGTTCCCAGGCTAACCCCCAGCTAGTGTATGGTGGCTTAATAGATCAGAGGGAAGGAAAACTGGCTACTGAGAAACCATTAACACAGGAACGTACAGTACTTGGGTCAGTGGCTTCAAGGCAGTTTAAGGTCATTTTCATTTATATAGCCAAAATGAGAAATGGGAAGGGGAGGTATTTGCTACTAGTTGAACCCAGTTCAAGATTGACTTCAATGTGTAATTTTTTTCTTCCTACATTTGAACTGTAGTTAGAATAAGAAGTGACAGCCCTAAGTGATACATGCAGTCAGTTGCTCTCACATCAGCTCATACGTCTCAATAGTACAAAATACACACAGCTAAGCTTTAAAAGTCTGTTACCACTTTTTCCCTAAAGCCAATAACCTTTTCCTCTTCCTGCTGTTTCCCTCGGGATCCCCGTTTTCCTGCATCAGTCTGTTGCTGTGAAGATGGCAGAGATCCAGAGGAGCAGCAGAAGGAGAGTCTTCGTGGTATCAGTATTTAAGGCACAGCTAAATAGCAACCACTTTATGCACATGCAAGAGCAAATCTCACACTCTCTCTTTCCTGCAGACAGCTAATCCAAGAGCTGTTAAGCACCATCCATCCCCTTTAATGAGTGAAGAGAAACCTGGTGGACGACTATGAAAGAGAAAGCCAGAGAAGCCTTTTGGGCCCGCAGATCAAAAGTATTCCAAGCGTATCAAGGAACCTGTTATGTGATGCGTCACATTAGCTTACTGGAGAAGCGAAGGCGAATGAACACTTGAGGATGATTCTGTACAGCCCACCCATCAGTGGGGGGGAGCTTGAAATTAGCAGAGGAGATTATTGTCAGACAGATGCCAGGGAAGAGAAGAGATCAAACAAGGATCGTACCAAAAAATGTGGGCAGGCTTGTTGCTGGCAGGCTTATTCGGCGGGCTGGGGGGGGGGGGGGGGGGGGGGGGGGGGGGGGGGGGGGGGG
>JAVQJF010023305.1:0-12803 GCA_036023855.1 Gadopsis marmoratus | reverse complement strand
AGGCAGATGACCGCCCACCAAGAGCCTGGTTCTGCCTGAGGTTTCTGCCTGTTAAAATGCAGTTTTTCCTTGCCACTGTCGCCTAGTGCTTGCTCATGGTGGAATTGTTGGGTCTGTAGATATAGAGTTGGCTTGGACTTGCTCTATATTAACAAGTGCTATGAGATAACTTTGTTATGATATAGCGCTATATAAATAAAACTGAATTGAATTGAATTGAATTGAATATTCAGTTATGCAGCTTATGTCCATTTAAACATGATCTTTTTAGGGATATTCATCTACATTTTTTTAAATTACTGACATAAATTTCAGGTCTGCAAATGCCACTATTGCATTAACTACAGCATTCCTAGATATTTCGACACAACATTTATATTTTGAATAGACTGCATTAAAGAGATGAATGACTTTATGTAAGACTTGGCTGTATGCCATGCATGTACTGCACAACAGGACTGATTGTTGTGGGACAGTATTGGATAGCTTCTAATGTGTGCGTAACTCAGGCTGCTTACACAGACATAATAGCGATGTGAACTTTGGCCTATTAAGAAAAAAGGTAGTTAGAAAGCAGAGGTAATCTGGTTTTGGTTGACCCTGTTCAGATTACTGGTTCAGAGTGACAAAAGACTTACATTTAGTCTCCCAGGGGCAGGAAACCCACAGGGAGAAGGTGGAGCAGGGCCATCACTTCTATGTCACGTGGAAACGAGGTCAATTGAGTTGACAATTTCACAGCACAAGCCTCATATTTAGGTCACATGTGAGAACCTAATGAGGGTCTTACACTGAATCTGCATAATCTTCAGGAGGCACAGCTGACATATGAGCAAATTGCACGCCCACCACTGCAGAGATCTGAGGTTCAAGTGATGCCTCTGTGACAAAAATAATTAATTATCAGTGGTCGTAGGTGGGAAGACAGTAAGGGATTGCATCCTCAGTACATGTTGCAAGATCAATTAAAAACCCTATATATAAAAATATATGATAATTTCAACATGTCATCGCTTCTGTGTTTCTTTCCCATATTAGTAAAATGATTCAGAGCTGAAAAGAGCTGAACATTTTCTCAAACCATAAAGAAACACTTTATGCATCCGTTTATCTGAAGATTTTAAAATTGCCTAATTTGGAGACACAAATGTCGGTAATGTATGACGACAAACTGGTCCTGGATCTGACATAAATGCTGCATCACATCTCTGCTTATATTTCGTGCAACAGCCACGGTCGGCACTGACAGGCTCAGCTTTTCTTTGGTTTAAGTGTCAAACCATTTTGATTGATGTGGTTATTTTGAAGCTTTAATGGTACTAAAATCCTACCTGTGACCGGTAGCTTGCATTAAAAAATAAAGAAATCATTGGCTGTGGCACAGCCTTTGCTGTAGATTTGGCCTCCTGCTGCTTCAGACTGCAGTTTGGCCTGAAATACGACAACTCTAGAGTCTTCGTACGGTTATTTGGTTTTCGGCACCTTGCAACACATCTGTCTCGTCCGTGCAGAGGTTAACAGGGGAGTTAGCAGTGACAGCGACTGCTTTACACAGAAAATTAGGCGTTTCAAGTGAGGAGACAAATGGATAGCAAACGTTAGCTCAGTAAAGTATCCATCAGTCTGTAAGGAATCTTACACAGCCCTCACAACATGTTATGTGTTTTACACTCTGGTCTGAGGTCACAGCTGTCTGTGCTACATCTCACCTGTCTCAATGGAGCCAATAAAGCCTATGATGAATCCAGCTGTGTGGTACAGAGGCAGGTTGAGGTAGATGACATCGCCAGCCGATACACCGTTTGAAGATAGAACAGCCAGAGCTGTTAAAAGGCGGTTCTGGTTGATCACAGCTGCCTTCGGGAGACCTGAAAGACACAAACAGCACAAACCTTGAAGATATGTTGTCGTGGGAACAGATTATTACATGGAGCTGAAAAGCAAACTCCGATACCTGTAGTGCCAGAGGTGTAAATATAAACTGCAGGGCATTTTAATGTGATGTGCGATCTGAGGGATCGAGGGAGCGGGGCGTCCGACGCCTCGTCCACTTTATCAGAGAAGCTCTCAATTCCAGGTGTGTCGCAGTGTTTGGTCATCAGGAGGACGGTGACGCCCTGCTCCATCAGGGAGGGCAGCACATCCTCCACTGCTTCCTTCAGCTCTGGAAAGAAACATACAGTACAGTCACAACCACTATATACTAGTTTGAGATTAATATACAGACTTGCTCAGACATTGGCAGTGAGGTATGCAGCTTTACAGAATGTGCAAGTATGATTAAAGCCTTATGGAAACTGGATTTGTAAGTGTGGACAACAGTTACTGAGAATCGCCGGAGCCTGTAGAAGCTGGAGGATCATCAGTTAACTACGGGGATTTTTTCAGAAGACAATGACAATGTGCACTGCAGTGATTTGAGGGCAAAAAGTACTGTTTGCATCCCGGGCTTGGTTCAAACCAACAATTCTGAGACCCCTTAAAACCAGAGTGAAATTCTGTACCTGGATGCATTCCAACAAAAACAGAAATCTCTATATTTGTCCCAGAAACTTCCAACTGGATATAAAATGATTTTACATCAATACCGTCCCCTCCATGTGACTAGCAGGGGTCCATTCAGGATCATGCCCTGAAGTCTCCTTATACCTCTTTATATATATATATATATATAAATAAAACAAAAGCATGCCATGACAATGTAAAACTTGTTGTTGCTCATTTTTTTGTGCTAATCTGATTATATATAAAGGATTCCAGATATTTACGCGCCACATAGGCCAAAAGCTCTGTTGCTATTTTGAAGAAGAAGGAAAAAAAAACCTTCTTCTACAAACAGCTGGAGCCTTTAGGCCTGACGGAGGAGAGGCGACCGCAGAAGCCACATGAACGACGTTGTTTCTCAGCTTTTGTCCGTTTTTATTTGAAAAACCTCCCATCCGGCCTGAGCATGAACGCAGCAGGACCCCTGAACGCAGCAGGACCCCTGAACGCAGCAGGCCCAGCCACAGACGCCTACCCGGGGCTGCGATCAGCACCGTGGCCCTGCAGCAGTTGAAGCAGTGCAGCAGGGACTTGGTGCGGATGTTGTGGTTGAGCAGAGCCGCGGGGGAGCCGACCTTCGCCAAAGCCAGCCAGGTGAACATGAAGGCGGGTTCGTTCCCCATGAACAGTGCGACGGCGTCCCCGGGTTCGAACCCGCGGTGCGACCGCAGGGCGTTGGCCGTCTTGCTGCTCGCCGCGTCCGCGTCCGCGTACGAGAAGCTTTCGCTGCCGAACACCACGAACGTCTTGTCCGGCTGCGCGGCGACCTGCTCCAGGAACCGGTCCAAGGCGAAGAAGAGGGGCCTCCTTCGCCGCCTCGACGCGAACGTCACTAAAATCCGCAGCAGGTCCCTGAAATACAGAATGTCCATCCAGAGATACGGGGACAGCGTTTTGAGTGCGAGCGGGATGATGAGGACACTTGCGACAACGGCCGAGATGAAGCACAGCTCCGTCATGGCTCCTGCTTTAAGAGCCTGTTGTATAAAACAGAAAAAGTTCAGCCTCCTGCTGCGAGACGGGGAACGTTGCAAAACAAACAGGCCGAAGGATTTGGGGGGTTTCTTCGGGGGGGGGGCGGGGCATTTTCTGAACAACTAAGTTCACAGAAAAAGGGCAAATATTTCCCATCACTGGGGACAGAGACGTCTGGGGGGAACGATGCTCAGCGGCGTCGCTGCTTTTAGTGCGAAAAGAAACAAAACAAAACGAGAGACGTGGTCTTCAGACTTTGGCTGACCAGAAGATGTGAAAGAAAAAAATAAAGTCGATACCAGACAGGATAACTTCAGAGTTTGAGCTTCTGTGATCATTGTTATCCATATAGTCAGATGGCCTCTTGGTGGTCTGTGCAGCTGAGAGATGATGTTAGTGAAGAACAGCAAAATAAAAGCCTCTGCTACACTAACCTGCTTTTGCTTATAGGAGTCTTCTCTAACCTTTGCTTGTTTTTTTTTTGTTGTTTTTTTTAAAAATGGAAATATTGGAGCATTTTATCCTCTTTGGGCCTTAAACCGTCATTCACATCAAACCATGTGAGGAGTTAAGAGGGGAAGATGTCTCCTAACAGCTCACAGACGTCTGAAACGTTGTTTGTAAGGGGTCACGATGAGCCAAAAACAGAAAAGGGTTGGGAAGGGAACTGGTTTCATGTGGGGTTTTTTCTTTTTTTTAAAGCCTATGTTTTGCTGTTTATGTGAAATTCTAACCTGACTAGTAACTCAACACCCCAGCTGTGAAATAAATGTGGAGCGGCGTAAAAATTGTCTGAAGTATAGAGAGGCATAACGTGGAAATACTCAAGTAAAGTACAAGTGCAGTACATTAAAGTACTTGAGTAAATGGACTTAGTTACTTTCCAACACCGGTGATGGGGCCACCTTTGTGTGGATTGGAAAATACACACAAACACACTCACACACAGGTCCATGAGAAATACACACACAATGACATAAAATTAAGACGTTTAATCCTCTTTGTTATTTTTGGTGACCCCAGAATTGTAATATTGGCAATATCCCAGAACAAGTGTCTTTTTCCTCCAACTGTTCTTTCGAAGTCATTTTAAATTCCTGCAGGTGGCTCTCTTTTCTTTGTTTGCGCTCCGCCTGTATTCATTTCCACTAAGCAACTGTTGCAGTACTGTGAAGCCCATCGCTTTCTGTTTGGCAGAAACTCACTGGAGAGACAAAATCAGTGCCCTCTTTGAAATTGTGACCTCGACCAGCCTTTGGACTAAATCTCCAAAAAAAAATTCCATTACAACTTTAAATAATGTTCTGTGGTTGTGGACATCCCTGACTGCATTACATGGGTTTGTGAAGATGGACTCACGAGAAAAGCTTAAGAGTTTAAGGGAAACGTCGTTTCATGGCACAGAATAATATTTTCAGGTTCAATCTGCAAAAAAACAGATTTAAAGAGAAGTTGATACTATTTTGCAGTGCTTTTTCAGTGTATTAGTTTCAGTATCGGCACAGCATGTTTATAGATAGCATCTATGTTAGCGCTATTATAACAATTGTTGCCTTTTGTTAGCGGAAACTATAATTTAATAATTTCTTCACATTAGTAAAACTCAGTTAAGTTGAAGGCATTAATCTAATTGACAAAGTGCTAAAGTCAGCTTTGTTTTCCAGTTGTCTCAATTTGAAGGAGTTTGAAGGGTCATTTCTTTATTTTCTGTGTGGCTGTGACAAGTTCTAAACTCCTGGTGTTGCCATTCTAGTACCAAGGCTGGTACAGAATGGTGGCTACATCTGTAAAACATGTATCTATAGAATAAAGAAGGCTCTGTGCAGAGTTTATACCCAAATACAATGCATGCTGGGAAGTATGTTAATATGTACTGACTATGTTGACTTACAGCCACAAGACTTCATGTCAGACGATCTAAAGATTATGAGTTATGAAACGGGTCTTAAAATAGTAACTAGTTGACTTGACTTGAAGTTGGCACACATTCCCATTAAGTTAAACATTAATCCGTTTTTTTTGATATTCATATTAGACTTAACAACTCTGTAAGGTGAAAGGACAGATTGTGTCAAAAGAAATGGGAATAAACACTCAACTCTGCAGCTGTCTTAGCTCAACATTTGGGTTCTACAGCCTGCGATTTGACTCTTTGTAACTTTGGGACCGTGCACTGTTAAAGTGCAATGCCAACTGACTTGGTGAGGACCTTAAAGCAAAGGTTCACCATTTTGGGATATACTGTATGTTTATTCACTTCCTTGCAGAGAGTTAGCTTGAATACCACTTGTACCCTATGTAAATATTTATCTACAGCCGACAGCTGGTTAGCTTAGCTTAGGACAAAAACTGGAAACAGGGGCAAAGAGCTAGCCTGGCTCTGTCCAAAGGTAACAGAATCCACCTACCAGCACATCTGTGGCTCACAAATTAACATGTTTATCTTGTTTGGTCGAGGGAGGGGTTAACTGCTAGGCTATTTCTTGCCCAGGCGCAAAATGATAAGATTTGACAAAATTCCTCTTGTGACCATTGGACCAGTGAATGATGCTGTTGGGAGCTGTAGTCATATCCTTTGAACCTTGGGCACCAGCCAGATATTTATTTTGAGAGGAGGAGGTAATGTCAGCAGTCACTGAGTTCTTTGGTTGTGAAACACTCCAGCGAAGCATGTGGTGACACACAGCACAAAGCTATCTCTTTGATTACACCTCTATTTCTTTTTCCTTCACCCTTTGAATGCGCTCTCTATGGAGCGTGTCTGTTAATGCTCGCTAACAACGTGATGAATGATGGTATTATATTACACTGGATTCAAAAGCATCAAAAAAGCAGATGTGACCAACTGAAACACCTCAGAGACAGTTAGAGTAAAGTCTCCCATTTATGTAGCAGCTTTAATAAATATGCTTCTATGTAAGTACATTTTAAAAGTGGTCTTTTTAGATGAACACAGGCCATATTAATAAGAGAAGATTGCAAGAAGCATTACTTTTAGACTTAATTTAGTTTTTTAATTACTGAATGAATAAATGAAATAAATCACTTTATGGCTCAGTGAATGTTTTATGCAGAAGCAAACGTGCAAATGCCAACATAAACATTATTATTGCTATTTTGAGCTGAGGAGGGCAAAGCCTATTCTGCGTGGGGAAAATAAATCTTGAGACATTTTCAGAAGATCTCCATGAGACATTTTAACGCGCGTAGCCCAGTTGATAAAAATGTGCTGGCATAAGGGATTGTGTTTCAGAAAAGCTTTTTCTCATGTCACGTTGCCCCACATCTCCAGGGCGACCAATGGCCTGAGAGGCACGTAGACCCACCGCTATAAAGCCGAGGCGCGTTCATTCATGTGAGCAAACTGAGTGGAGGATCCTGTGCTGCCGTGTGATTTCACTGACACACTCACTATTACGTTGGACAATGCTGCGAGTCAGGTGTCTGAGAGGAGGTAGCAGGGGGGCCGAGGCTGCCCATCTGATCGGAGCTATGGTTGGTATTATGGTGGTTTCGTGTCTTTTCTTTTCTTTCCTCAAAAAATGTTAGCAATTTTTTCTTGGTTAAAAAGAAGAAAAAAAAGCACATGTCAGCCAACGTGAATAAAGAAAAATATGCTCGACATTTTCTGCATTACAGGCTTCATCTGAGCTGCTTCTCTCACTTGAGATCAGTTTTATTGTATATATATATATATATATATATAAAATCTAATCAACTATTTGGGATAAAAACACTGATTGTGTCCTTAATCCAAGGATTGATTTGTTTGTAATTGCTGCCAGAGCTCTTTTTTTTATCTTCGCTCCCTGAGTGACAGTGAACAGCTGTTTGACACAGATGCGTTCCCAAACTCAGTGACACTTGAGCTTCTCCTGAGGCAGCAGATGCCACACTATCTGTGGAAATAGTCTTTGTAATAACGCGTGTACTTCGGCCAAACAAACTGAACGAATTTCTCATTGATATCTAAGGTCACTGTTTCTTTTATCAGCCGCCACTGTTTTACTGTATTTGAACTAGCCTTTATATGTGAGCCGCCATCCAAGCCATTTATCTGATTAAGTCACTTCTGATTTCATTGCATTTCTGGCACTTAAAATAAAAGAACAAAACAAACAGGAAGCAATGGTAATGGCACACACATAGTTTTGTTCGCTTTGTTTTTGATATGAAAAGGTCTATTAAAAGTAAAGAAATGACAATTTTTTAGACAAAAACCTCTCTCACTATCTCCAATGTCACTGAAGGCCATTTTTGTGCTGCAAAAAAACTTTAAAAACTACATTTTCTTTCCCTCCTCAGCTTGGCCGTGCGGTGACTGGATGGGCACAGAGTGCCTTCCAGAGCACTTCAAGTGCAGCAGCTGCACAGCCGCAGCGTGCACTTGAAGAGGAACATGTTACTGAGGCTCTGCAGCAGGATTGTCCTGTCTGCAGCTACAATGAATGGGACCCTCTTGAGGAGGTGATCGTGGGCCGTGCTGAGAACGCCCGTGTGCCTCCCTTCACTGTGGAAGTGAAAGTAAGCTGTGAAACATGCAGATCACATAATGTGTGCACCACTGCTATGGAGCTTTCCTACCAAATAGAGCATCAAAACTGTAAACTCATCCCTAAATTGACCCATGAGACAATGAGATTAACTCCATGCTGTCATATTATAAACCTCTCAACAGGCTAACACATATGAGAAGTATTGGCCCTTCTACCAGAAGTATGGGGGCCAGGCTTTTCCTGTGGACCACTTGAAAAAGGCTGTCTCCGAGATTGAAGAAATGTGCAATATTCTGCATAACGAGGGCGTCAGCGTGAGGAGGCCAGAACCCATCGACTGGTCCCTGGAATACAGAACTCCAGACTTTATATCATCAGGTAAAATAAATTGTCAAAGCACAGGCATTACTCACTGATAGGCCTTCGAGCATATAGCACTTTGATTTGTTTCCCGGTCACCATATTAAAGGCGGACCACTGCTCCAGGCTGTTCTTAGGAGGAAGGATGGATGGGTAGGATGGGTTAAATGCAGAGGACGAGTTTCATCGTGGGATGAAATTGCATGTGTGAATGTATCCTCATGTTTGACGATAAAGACCTTAGGGGTCAATTATTATTATTATTATTATTATGTATATACTATAAGTTCACCATTAATGTCAAAATTATGCCTAAAATGTGTGTGAAGAAGTAGATCAGAACTCAAAGACAGAAATTCATGAAGACACAAGTCTTACACACAAAAGTACCTTAGTTCAGTACAGTTTTGAGGTATTTGTACTATAATTTATGCTACTTTATACTTCGACTCCATTACATTTCAAAGGGAAATATTGTACTTTTTACTTTAAACATATGATCAGTCTATGAAATATAATGCATTTTTATAGATTAGAGTACACAAAAGTTTACTTGTTAAATCAATAATAGTGGTCTAATAATATAATCATTTAACACTTTAGTTAATATTACTTAAGTACTTTCACTTAAGTAAAAGTTTGTATGCAAGACTTTCACTTGTAATTGAGTATTTCTACACTAGTAAACAATCTGAAAACTCTCCCACTGCTGCTTTCACATTTATCTGTGCATGGTAGTAGTGTTACTGCATCACATTTTATGCTCTTTTAAAATATGCTATGTGAGCTAATTGTGTGTTGTTGAATCTGTTGTAGGCATGTATGCTGCCATGCCCAGAGACATCCTTTTGGTCGTGGGAAATGAGATTATTGAGGCTCCTATGGCCTGGAGGGCTCGCTTCTTTGAGTACCGAGCCTACAGACCTTTAATCAAGGAATACTTCACAAAAGGTGCTAAATGGACCACTGCTCCTAAACCCACTATGGCCGATGATCTGTATGATCAGGTGAGGGCTTATTTTAAGACAAGAGGTTTGTTTATCTGTGTAACTTTATCACAAAGTTGTTTAGGATCTTTATATCACCTCTGTACCTCTTAACCCCATGCTGTTTATTGCAGTGTAAGTGGCAAGAGACTGTACTTTACTGCTTAAGTGCTAGAGTGTAAATCATTATTGCGTGGTGTCCTTCAGGACTACCCCATCCGTACAGTGGAGGACAGACACAAGCTGGCCGCCGAGGGCAAGTTTGTGACCACGGAGCACGAGCCCTGCTTCGATGCTGCTGATTTCATCCGAGCTGGAAGGGATCTTTTTGTCCAGAGGAGTCAGGTATGAAGGCTGTTAAACTTACTGATATCTGACACAGAGTGTGACTTAAAGCGCCCACAGGGACAAATAAACTCTTATCCAACAGCCTTTTGCTTAAATGTAAAATGCAGAGCAATGTGCAGAATGAGAGATTAGATTAAATTGCATTTTGATACTGCTAAACTAAAGGTCTCTGTTTACCATTTATTCACTCAAAAAATAATACATGTAGCTTGCATATTAAGAATTTGCATCTGAATATACAGCATGGGTAACTCCCTCAAACTTCTGCAGGTTACAAATTACATGGGAATTGAGTGGATGCGTCGTCATCTGGCTCCAGACTACAAGATCCACATAATCTCATTCAGGGACCCCAACCCCATGCACATCGATGCCACTTTTAACATCATCGGGCCAGGACTGGTGCTGTCGAACCCTGATCGCCCATGTCGCCAGGTACTGTAAGAGAGGAAATGCTCATATGGACTGATACTTTAACTTGGTTTGATGAACACCACACGTTCACCACTGCTCTCTGTCCTTTACCTCAGATTGACATGTTCAAGAAGGCTGGCTGGACTATTGTGAAACCTCCGACACCTCTGATTCCTGATGGTGGGTACTTAAACCAAAACCTATCTTCTCTTACATAAGCACGACATTTAGAATTTGTACTGATTAAAAAAAGACACTCTGTCCCTTTCTGTGTAGACCACCCACTGTGG
This sequence comes from Gadopsis marmoratus, assembly GCA_036023855.1. Taxonomy (NCBI): domain Eukaryota; kingdom Metazoa; phylum Chordata; class Actinopteri; order Centrarchiformes; family Percichthyidae; genus Gadopsis; species Gadopsis marmoratus. The sequence goes on along the minus strand of JAVQJF010023305.1, from coordinate 2,390 downwards.
ATGTCCTCCAAATGGCTGTCCATGAACGTCCTGATGCTGGATGAAAAGCGTGTGATGGTTGACGCCAATGAAAGCACCATTCAAAAAATGTTTGAGCGTCTCGGTAAGTTCATATTATTTCAGCTGATTTTTTTGCATCATTTTACGTCCTTTAAGATTCATTTGAACAGATATTTTATGTCTATGAGGGGGGAAAAGTCTTAATTTCCAGGGTTATTTTCAGAAAAATATGGCTTCTATGCTGTGTTGTGATGCGTGAATGTGTTTTTCTTGCAGGTATCCAGACCATAAAGGTGAACATTCGCCATGCCAACTCCCTGGGTGGTGGCTTCCACTGCTGGACAACCGATGTCCGCCGCCGTGGTACCCTGCAGTCCTACTTCCACTAGCCTTGCCAGAAATAGGCAGTTTTTATTGAGCTTTAAAGATTAAAGCCTCAGTCCCAAATCTTAATAACGCTGTAATTGATAAATCTTTATTGTATGTTTGAAGGGTCAGAGCTTTGGGATGCAAGAATCTCCTGTTTCAAACCTTATCTTAAAAGTATACATATATGAAATATGCGTGTTTGGGTGTCACTCGCTGAAACTCAAAGTCAAAGCTGTGAACAGTATGTTCTTCTAACCAGTATGAAACAAACTAATGATGGGGAAATCTTATCATGACGGGTGGCACCAAAGTCCTTTTCTGGATTGGGTCTTGACGGCCTAAATGAACATGTATGAATTGTTTTGATTTGACATTGCAGTGCATCACAGTGCCTTTGCAAACAGCTATGTTCATAAAGCTATAGTAACACATGAACATCACCTTACTTCAATCAGTAATCTCAATATTAACTGCATTTCTGGCCTGGCTATTGTAAAGCTGAATTGTTTATGGCTTATTAATCTTAAAGCCATAACTTTGAGGACAAGGTACAATTTGGTATGTGAAAATCAAACGAGGGCACAGGAGGAGGGATGCTACCTCCTCACGAAAAGTCAGAAACCATCACTTACTTATTTTTTTATTTAAGGAAATGTATAAGAGTTGTTATGTACGTCATTAAACCATGTTAATTTCTTATCGCTAGTATATTCTTTTGTAAAGATTTGAAATCGATTGAACATACAAAGTTCTATTTATATTTTTCATACTCTTTATTGGATTTCCCGACAATTAGTGTTTTTATATATTTACTTAAAAAGTATGAGGACTATATCAGATATTGAATACCTTTTACCTCTGTTGTTTTCTGCTATTGCAAACCTGGGCCAGTTATATGCTACTAGTCATTCTCACTGCTTGGCTGCTTTTGTGTGCAAAGCAAAAATGCCTAAAGAATGAAAGGTGTTTCGTTGTGAAGATTCGCGTTTGATGATTCCTTAGTTTTCTGCATGAGGATATAAAATGTTTACCTCCTCAAGTCTGCCTTGATATTTCTTTTGAAACAATGAATTCAAGGGAAGTTATGGCTCAACGAAGGAATGCAAGTGATGTTTTGTATTACACAACATTATTAAATGTAATTAAAAGATTTGTGTGGGTTTTTTTTTGTGACTGTGAACTACACATTTGTTTTTGTTAATTGGACCATTAGTGGTGTGAAAAAACATCGCAGCATTGCACATCCTACCCTTTAATCCATCATCACTGCAATTTTTTACTTAAGTAAGAAGTCAAAGGTTTTACTTAAGTTAATATACAGAGTATTATCAGCAAAATGTACTTAAAGTATCAAAAGTAAAATAACTTGTTACACAGATTGATCTCTTCTGTAGTTAAATATATCATATATATATTATTTAAAAAATATTACTAATGCAGTAAAGTGTTAGTAGCATTTTAATATATTAAAATATATTTAATATTTTCATATGTTAAGTAGTTTGATCTCTAACAATGCATCATATTTTAGAAGCTGGTCATATATTTTGGTTGAAACTTTTAATATGAAAAGTAACTAAAGTAATGAATTAATGTGGAGTAAAAAGTCAAATATTTCCCTCTGTAGTGGAGCAGAAGTAGCATAAAAAAGAAATACTTACGTAAGGTACGAAAGCATCAATATGAGATCACCCTGTATGTGCAGACTGCAGATCTGTCATTTTGTGCCCAGTATTGATGCTTTATTGTAACCACATCATTTTAGTCTATTGTAGATGTTGTGGTCTCTTTACTATTGCTGCCTTATTGTAACAGCAAAATAATTCAGTGTTTTTAATGACATTTGTCTTTATGAACCTGTGATAATGCTGAGAGGGCAGTGAACTATAAAATATTATTGCATTTGTCGTGTTCTAATATTGGAGGAAATCAACTCTAACCATGTTCAGAATTCTTCTCTTTAAAGCCAATTAGTTTTATTCAAAGCTGCAAGGTATATGCAATACAAAATTACTCGATCG
>JAVQJF010023303.1:0-26124 GCA_036023855.1 Gadopsis marmoratus | reverse complement strand
TCCTCCTCCTCCTCCTCCTGTAGGTTCACATGGCCCTGTTCTTCCACAAATGACTCATGGCCAAAATGTTGCTGAACCTGAAGTCTCCAGGGGAGCCACAGAGGAAGCCAAACATCCCTGCCCACCCCCTCCATCCAGCTCCACTAAGCCTTCTGCTGACATGAACTCCACTCAGCCACAGGTGCAGCGTCAGACGAAAGCTGGGGGTTCTGGAGACACAAATCCGCTAATATTGCGAAGGAGAGTTCGTTCTTTTATCTCTCCTATTCCCGCCAAAAGGCAACTCCAGGATGCATCTCAGCAGAGGGCTACCACAAATTCACATCACTCCCCTGGGGCTCAGGCTGAGTCCAGCCATCACAATGAAGATGACTCATCCAGTTCAGATATCCCATGTTCCAGGCTCTCTTCCCCTCTGCTCGGGGAGAATACCTATTCACAACCTCTATCTCCATCAAGTGGTAATTCCAAGGTTTTGCCTGCTAGGAAAGGACGAGGTTTGAAACTGGAGGCAATAGTGCAGAAAATCACACCAAATATTAAAAAGCCAGCAGGCCATGCTGATGATGAGTCAAATCATTACCCAGGCTTCTCTCACTCAGAAATACCACTGTTTAATGATTCACAGGACCAAGACTTGGCACATTTCCCTAGGGTCACAGGAGGGGATGATAGTTACATGGATGAAAGTCATTCATTAAATGACATGATTCCCTTCAGAGTAGTTGATGAGACTGGGCCTCTACCTCCGTCTGCCTACCCATGTGATCCTCATCAGACGTCCCAAGCCCTTAAACAACAAGATTTTGACTTTGGATTAGGAGCTGCTGTGTCATCAGCATCTGGTGACAAGGAGGATTTTGCTTTGCTCGGACCGTTACCCCCTCCTCCGCCTCTCCCCCGCCCTGTCCAGGGCTCCCCACCTCCATCTTCATCCGCCCTGTCAGACATTCAACATTTCACCAACACTTACCAGCAGCTTGAGACAAGGAGAGGAGAGCAGTCTGCTGCGAATCTTCTTCGACAGAAACTTCAAGAATCAGGCATTGGATTTGATGATTATCCTGGCAGTGACTACTATGGAGCCACCCCACCCCACCAAGGGCACATGCTGAGTAGACATCAGATGTCCTCTGGTAGGTCCAGTCTGTCGCCACAAGATTCTAAGCTAGCAGAGAGTACCGTGCCTAAAGGCTATTTCCCATCTGGCAAGAAGAAGGGCAGGCCCGTAGGGAGCGTGAATAAACAAAAACGGGCCCAGAACCCAACACAGGCACAGGGCCAGTCTCAAGCCCAGGGTCAGAGCACTCTGAGTGCTCCTCCAGCCCCACCCACTCCAACTACAGCTGTCGCCACAACCCCACTGGCAGTGCAGACTACGAGCAGCACCCCAGACCCTGCAGAACCCTCTCTGACAGACAACAGTAACACTCCCACGCTTGCCCCACCCATTTTAACCCAGGTAGTGAAAGTGGATGTTGAGAGTGAGGACACACAGCCAGAGATTGAGGTCAAACCTGTGCGAAGGAGACGCAGAGGTGTGAAAGATGAAGATGAGCCACTAGAAGCAAGAGGACGTCAGAGGAGACGAAGGAGAGGAGCAGCAGCGGCGACGTCGCCGTCAGTGGCCAAAGATGATCCAGATACACCTTTAGGGGCAGGAGGGAGCCTCGCCACGAATAGAGCTTTCGTGGACCCAAATCGAAAGGGCCCGTTTGTTCCACACATACATGTGGAGAACAAAATACCAGAGATTGGGGCAGTATGCACCATTGTAAATGCTGAGGAGGACAAGATGAAAGGCGAGCGTAGTGCAGTTGGAGGGAAAGCAGGCGGGAGTGGAATTGAGTCTCTCCTGACCTCAGCTCTTTGCTCCCAGTTATCTAGGAGAGACCGAGAACCAGAGAAAAGGGAGACAGACGAGGTGGAAACTACACTTCAGTCAGGAAAAGCACTCCCTTCATCTGGCTATGTTGTTTCAGGCCCCGTGATTACAGAGACCAATCACTCTGGCCGCCTGCTTTGCTGCCTGTGTCAGAAATGGGCAAATTACAAACACCTTGGAGATCTCTATGGGCCTTTCTATCCAGCTGAATATGCTGCAAAGCTCCCCAAGAACCCGCCCCAGGTCAGACAATGTCAAGCAACCACAGGCACAAACAAAACAGGACCAAATTCAGACATAAGCTCAAATGCTTTGAGCACTATCCAAGACATACAAACACAAGATCAGTTTACCAAGCCCTCAACAGAGAGTGACTATGCCATCAGCCTAGATTCAAACCTAACATCTCTTGCCACTACAGTCAGAACTGCCTCCATAGTTGGTAGAGAGGAAATGATGATGCATGTGGCTGGCAAGCTCAGTAACACTGCCGCCGCCGCCTCCTCCTCCTCCTCCTCCACCAGTAAAACAACATCTCTAACCTGGAACATGAATCTAGATATCTGTCCTATTCCTGAGCTTAAGAGAGAGCAAGACTTTGAGATCGACCAGCAGCAGATGCAAAAACCGCAACCGATGCAGCATCAAACAGACGAAGCTCAACAACGACCTCAACACAGAAAGCTGACCTCGCATCCGCGCTTTAAAAGGAGGCACAAATCTAGTGAGGATTCCCCCAGAATGGTGCCATCCAACAGTAAGGCATCCCTGCCCTTCCAGCCCCCCCCGCCGGCCTTGGACTCTCTGGGACCCTTGGCACAACTCGCTCAGCTGCCTCAAATGCCCATGGACCCAGAGGAGCTGTGGGTCCACGAAGGGTGTATAGTGTGGACCAGTGGAGTGTACCTTGTCAATGGGAGATTGTACGGCCTGCAGGAGGCACTAGATGGTGCCAGAGAAACAGTGAGTGTCCTCTGTATCTATTTGACCTGTTTTTGTTTTGTGAAATTATAACTTATTTCTAGTGTTGACTGTTTAAAAGGCAGTAATTATATTCCAGTGTTAACTGATAAACAGGCATGTAAATATGTTGCAGTATATGTTGAAATAACATGAAACAAATGCTCTGCAGTATATTATTAATAGTCTTATGTGTTTATTGATTTCTTATCATTTTGCAAGGCTCTTAGCTGTTCTTCACTGTCTAGTACAGTTTTAAGATGTATTGATTTCTTCTTTGCCATTCTGTCTGTCTCTGCTCAGTGCTGCTCATACTGTGAGATGGTAGGCTCGACCCTGGGCTGCTACAGCAAAGGCTGTACACTCCGCTACCACTACCTGTGTGCTATTGAAGCAGGTGAGTGGATGCATTAAATACAAGCACTCTGTACAAAGTGAGTTAATGTAAAATACTGTTTCCCAATAAGAGAGATTTGATTATTTAGAGCAGCAGACTAGCCTACTGTAAAAAACAAATATGCTTTCTTTTCTTTATTTACTGTAAGAGCTCTGTGTGGCATAATCTGCAGGGTACTAATATTTTCTGTCCCTCTGCCAGATTGCTCTCTGAACGAAGATAACTTCTCACTGCGGTGTCCGAAGCACAAGGTAAAGGAGAGGTTGGTTTTCATACCTTTTTCTAGGGAAATTTCATTTTTGTGGGATTTTGTTTGCCACTCTAGTTCGTCCCGCCCCAATCACTGACTGAGCTGGTGCGCTTAATTTCTTTCACTCTCTTCCTCTAACCCCAACATTTTTTTTTTCTCTCTCTCACCTCTCTTCTTCTTCACTCAGTTCACCCAGAGCATTCGGCCAGCCAAGTCCGTTTACCTGGAGCAGTCCGAGAGGGGCTGAGAGAAACGGCGAAGAAGAAGAGACGCAGGAGTCTGGGAGCTGTAAGTTTAGACTCACTTATATTCGTTTGTGTACCTGAATTTGTGTGTGTTGTGTGTCATAGTCGGAACATTCAGGGTCAAATATGATCTGGGAACTCTGCCCTTACAGATCGTGACCTGTCCAAGAACATGTTTATGCTTTTCAAAGCGTGAACTAGTGTGCCAAAACAGTGCAGCCATATAAAATCATTTAGACCATTTAGCATGTAATGTAACGCTGTTCTGCAGCCAGCTTTCCAGTGTAAAACCCCACCTCGCCACCCAACGGGCTCCATCACCACAAAAACATTTTCAACTGGGAAACACTGTTTTTTCATTTATTTGGTGGGAGACTGGCTCCTCATTAATGGACCTTCCGTAATTGGATAATAATTTGTTGCCTCCGGCCTATTTATACCTTTTCTATTCAATCTCATGTCACGTAGCAACACAACCGCTACTCTGTACTCTTTGTTGGCTGGTTCTTGGACTCCTGTTGAGGAAAATCACCCTGCTCTCACACTCCTTCTCACCTCACCTTAGTGGCTGTAGTCCTGCTGTCACTCCCTCCCCCTCGCTTTCCATTCATTCTGTCCTCATGGAAACTAAAGACATACCACACCGCGTCTATGGCTTTTGTTTCTCTTTGAGTAAGATCACAGCAGAGCAGTGATGGTATGCTAAGGATTTAGCAAATGTTCCTCCTTTTCGTCATCATGTTTTGCGCAAATATATCCTGAATGGCATAGCAGTAGATGCCTGATCTGAGTGAGGTTTACCTGAAACAGCAGGTACATGTTTTGCTGTTGAAATCCATTTTTTTCAGATTCATTGAATTAGAAATGAATGAGCCATTTGGGTGCATGTCTCAACTTGCGCATACACATTTAAACAATGTGGAGTCTGTCAGTGAGTCAGATTCTTTCTTCTCCAGCTCTCATGGCTGTTTGGCAATAATAACAGAGCCTGTGATTATCTGCTTATTAGTCCCAATTCAAAAGAGTTCTCACAGAGGTTGTCTCCATCAAAGAAATTGTGCTATACTTGAGAGCGGTTCATTCTTCGTATCAACGTGCGTAGGCCTCAGTGGTGATGCTAACCTCAAAATTTTTTTTCTTTTCATTCCTTTTCCTAGGTTAGTTTGGACAATAGAAGCCTGAGATATGAGACTTGTTTGTGAAGCAGCCCCTAATGTGAAAGAACATGACTGACATCTGTGACAGAGAACAACAAAAGGGAATGTACAATTTCTCAACGGGAATCAGCATTATTTACATATAAGACTTTGGAGAAAATAAACTCCCCCCCCCCCCAAGAATGATTTCTCTTTACTTAAAAGCAGAAAAAGAAAAAAAAACATGGACATTCAACACAGGAACGGAGCTACAAGTAAAAAATAACAAAATGAAGAAAAAAAAACAACTACCGAGATCGAAGTGGACTATAATGAGACGTCAAGACAGATGGAGGAACTAAAGGAACTTTTCTGTAAAGAACAAAAGAAACAAACTTCCTCTCTAGGCTTACTCTGAATTTTTTTTTTTTCTCAGACACCCTCAAAGTGTTCAACTCTTGTTTATCATCATTTACCTTTTTTTCTGGTTTTTTTTTTGATTGCTTTGAAGAGGCGTATTGGGAGCAAGCTGGGTGTCAAACCCAGAAAAGGAAAGGAGAGAATTTTGTATCCTCTCACCAAGTGGTATCTTATCTTATATTAGGATGATCACAATTATTCTTGTAGTCCTCATTATTATTTTGTATCCTCATCATTATTTACTCATGAAAATGAAATGGATGTATCTCACTTTATATTCAGCCAACACATGAATTGGGATTTTTTTTTTGTTTGTTTGTTGTCATTCCTGGAGAGGGAGGAGCCAGAGTGGTGATGTCTGGAATGTCAGGGTTGAGTTTGCCACAAAGACATTATTGCCTTGGAGAACGGACATCTGTTGCCTTTCAAAAGTCACGTGTGTGAATGAGAAATGAGTGAGTGTGTGTGTGTGTGTGTGTGTGTGTGAGAGAGAGAAACCGAAAAATGCCGATACCTGGGTCTTTGATTCCATTTTGGTCCTTTTTGAAAAGTGTTCTTATTTTTCATCACTGGGGTTTTTACGGTACAGATAGTATTCATGAAAAATCAGATGGACACAATCTTATTTTTCAAGTACAAATGTTAGCAATGTGCAAAGAGAAGGATGGAGCCTTGTAAGAGGAGGAGATAACACTATGGACTAATGTGTGTCTGCCATCTTTAACCGTGCTGAAGATGACAGGACGCTGGGGAACTGTGTACTGGGTGCACAAGTGCGTATGTTGTACATAGGAAGTTACGTTTGACTGACAGCGGTCAGTCCCTCGGACAGTGATGAAAACTTTGGAGAGTCATATGAACGGCTGCGATTGGCCAATGGGGAGTAAGCCTTACCGAGTACTTTTTGAATGGTTTCATTCGTCGGTGACACAGCAGCGATTTGATCGGGAGATGCAAAATCCATTCAAAAGATGCATTGCCATAAAATTTAAAAGTGAGTCGTACATGGTGTTGTCTGTATCATTTTTTATTGTTATTCTTGTAAAAAAAAAAAAGTCCAGCTGAGAAGACAGTTACACTATCAAAACCATGCTGTATTAGAAACCTGTCAATATGTATATGAATTATGAATACACTTAAAAATGCTTAAAGAATGCTCCTCTTGTTGTTTTTGAAATATATTTTTGTCACTTTTATTGCACTGATAAAACCACCTGTTTCAGTTTCGTTTGACATTTTTCTGCCCCAGTTTCTTTTCCAAACTCTCTGGCTTCCTCCTTTATTTTTTTTTTTTATGCACATGTGTTCTCGCCTATATACGCTGTCTCCGTCTCTATTTCTGTCATACACACACGCTTCCTCTATCCCTTGTTTCTTCTTTCTGTCTCCTCGGTTTGAGGGGAGTGCATAACCTCATTCTGACTCTTTCAGTCGGGTTGTGAACGCGCTCTCATGAGTCTAGAAACTTGTATCAGGTCAAGGATTTTGTCTGTCTGTCAATCTGTGTCTGAAACTGTCACACTGAAGAATTTGACTTAAAGAAACTGGAGCAGCTTCAATTTGAAAATAGAATCTTGAAAGATGAATGCAGATTCTCAACATTTTAAACATAGTGGCATTTACACGATGGGCTTTCAATTTGTGCATTGACTCTGGTTTTTCTTTCTCATAAATGAAACTGCCATTAGCTCCATTATGAATCAAGATTTTATATATTCTGCAGCAGTAGCTTTCAGTAGGACAGTGATTCCCAACCAATGGTTTTTCTGGGAAGAGTAGAGAAGTATTGCATTAATTAATATGAAAAACAAATTACAATTTGATTTAAAAATATATACACTGCTCAAAAAAATAATTAAAGGAACACATTAAAACCTTGGCACCATTGTCAGACCCTACGCTGGTGCAGTGGGTCCTGGGTTCCTCCTGGTGCACGACAACGCCCAGCCTCATGTGGCGAGAGTATTCAGGCAGTTCCTGGAGGATGAAGGAATTGATACCATTGACTGGCCCCCATGCTCGCCTGACCTAAATCCAATAAAACACCTCTGGGACATTATGTTTCGGTCCATCTGACGCCGCCAGGTTGCACCTCAGACTGTCCAGGAGCTCAGTGATGCCCTGGTCCAGATCTGGGAGGAGAAACCCCAGGACACCATCCGTCGTCTCATCAGGAGCCCCGACGTTGTCAGGCAGCATACAAGCAGGTGGGGGCCATACAAACTACTGAGGACCATTTTGAGTTGCTGCAATGACATTTCAGCAAAATGGACTAACCGGCTGCATAATTTTTTCACTTTGATTTTTGGGGTCTCTTTGACTTCAGCCCTCTGTAGGTCTATAATTTTGATTTCCATCAAACGATGCGGCATCCTTTGGTTCCTAACACATTACCCAGTCCATGTCAGTATAGATATCCAGCATGATTTATTTTCCCATTGAGATCTGATGTGTTTTCAAAGTGTTCCTTTAATTCTTTTAAGCAGTGTTTAGATGTGTGTGTGTGTGTATATATACTGTATATATACTGTATATCTGTGTGTGTGTGTGTGTATATGTATGTACGCACACACATACGCCTGGACACTACAGATGCAATTGAGAGTTCTTGAAAAGTAGTTAGCAAGCACGCAGACAGTTGATGTTAAGGCTTAACTTTAAAGCCATGAATAAACCCTTCAATTGATTGGCTAAAAGTAATGGATAAATGGTGGTGTAGCTAAAATCTTTGGAGAAATACTTTAAAGTAATGCATAAACAGTTGCTCTATATTAACAAGTGCTATGAGATAGCTCTGTTATGATATAGCACTACATAAATAAAATTGAATTGAATTGAAATAGTTAATAGCTAAAAGTATAAATGGTTGAAATAGTTGGCTAAAAATAGTGGATAAACAATTTAAATTGTTATGTAAAGTAATTGATTAATTGTGGGAAATGTTAAGCTAAAAGAAATAGATCGTGAAATAGTTAATAGCGTAGTTGTGGTAGCAGGACAAATGCAAACTAGACCAAATGACCTAAAAATGGACAGTTGAATTGTATGAAAAAAGTATTTGTGGGGGTTAGTATTGTAAAAATAAACAATTATATGCAACTGTGTTAAACATCTAGTTTAGGATATATCTTTTTTTAATTTTTTATTTTTAAAGTGACAAATTAAACATCCTTTGGCACGGTTGTTAAATAACCCACCCTTAGCTTGTGGAGTCACCACCTCTCAGAGCCAACTGGCTGAAAGTTGGTGTACAGATATGGTACTGCAAAGCAATATTGTCCATGTAATCGTGTGCATCTGACATTTATTCATCATTTCAAGGTCATGTTGATTTTCACATCAAAACAGTGAGTGTTGCATGCTTTTACAGGCTGGGAAGTATTGGAAGAGGGGGCGAGATGGATGAAATGGATCGGTTTTAGATAGATCTGATTTATACGGCTGGATTAAAGAAGAGGAGTGCGTGTGTGCGATATGCTCAGAGCTGTGTCTGACTGCTGGGGTCGGATCATAAAGACGGACAGCCGCGCTGCTTGCAGAGGTCAGTGTGACGGCCAAAATCCTCCATCACTCTCACTGTTTGATGAAGAGTGAAAGGGAGCGCAGGAGCAGGGCCAGATGTTTCTTTCACCTTCCGGCTGAACTCGATGAGGGAACTGAGGACCAAGTGCGGAGTAGGAGAGGCTGAAGGAGGTGAGTGCGTTTCTTTTTTCTTTTTTCCTTTTTACTGCCTTTGTTGAAATTTAATTCACTGCTTGACGTCAAGTGCCCAGAGGTATTGGTTTGAGCATCTGTCTCCTGGAGGGGTTCCATGGTGACAGCAATTTTCCTCTATTTTCCTCTGATTTAGCCGACTGTCTTCCCACCAATTACCAGCAGTGTGCTGATTTTTTGTCGCAGTCTTTTTATGTAAAGCCGATGGCTCCCCCGCACCTTCTCTTTCAAACACCTCACTAATCATCTCAAGCAATTGGGCAGAGCTGCTTCTCCTTGGAAACTAATAACATGCTGGTGATATTTTTAGTGACATGCAAGAGTGGAGGTGTACCTAAAGTCAAGTAGATTAACAAAGGAAAAACTTGACATACTCATTCCTTTGTCAGACACTTAAGATACAGTGCTGACATTTACTTTTTGTTTTCTGAGTGAAGTAGTATATATCTTGAACACTGCTGTTAAGAGTTTGAACATCTCCATCTCTACTGTTCCCTCCATCACCAGGCCGAGACCTCATTTAATTCCTGCCTGATGGCGTTCCTGCAGAAGATGCGTTCCCCTCACCTCTCCTTTATCCAGACGGCCGTGTCTCTCTTCCTGGGTGGCACGGCCCTCATGTCCTCCCACTGGTGCGTGGGTAAGCAGAAGGTGCCCAAGCCACTTTGTTCGCCCACCAAGCACAGCAACTGCATCCCCGTTCCCGGCGTCTCCAACTCCTCCAACATCCAGTTCTCCTGGGAGACGGGGGATGACCGCTTTGTCTTCCCCACCTTTCATACGGGCCTGTTCATCACCTGCGAGGAGAACATCTACTCAGACACATGGGGTGAGAGAGAGATGAGGAAAGTGGACACGTAGACTTTAAATATTTAACACGTGTTAGCGATTTTTATGAAAAGTCATATGTGTCAGTAGTGATCCTGAAAAGGATTAAGCAGGTAGAGGAAATGAATAAATGTAATGTAACTGAACTCAGTAATACATGAAGCCATATTTACAGTATACAGTCAGCATCGTCGTAAGGGATTTCAAAAGCATGCCCCTGGTCGTATGTGCTGATCAGATTGTGTGTGTGTGTGGTAGAGGATATTCCCAAGGTGAGATAAGGATCAGCACAAAAACAGGAAGTGAAACAAACTCTGTCCTAACTGAGGCGAACGAAATGGGTCACAGGAGGAGGAGAGGGAATCCAAGGTGATAATGTGAATTGAGGCCTCAGGTGTGTTCATTTGTATGTGCGCTGGCGTGAGTGTGTGTGTTTTGGGTACGTCCTCAGCCCAAAGAGGATTATCGTGTGTGTTCAGCTCGCAGAGATTTAGACTTCAACAGCGTGACTCAATTATGGATTAGAAGCCCAGTGAGGGAAAGGTTAATAGGATTCACAAACATCGGCTGGGCTTCCACCGTCTCATCTGCGACTGGTTGTAAGGATTGGGTTTGAATGATACTGAGGTTCAGTTAGAAGTTTCAAATGGCTGATGTGGTCAGATACATAAATTCATCCTCATTTTGTATAGAATAGACTGGTACGTGAAGGTTGGCAGCGGTGAATGCAAACCTCAATCCTCCTAATCTGCCTGTGCTACAGCAGCTGTACATTTCCTTGTTGAACATCTTTTGTTATGGAGAGTTCCAAATATTGCTGAACTATAATTAGTGTTTGGTTTGGTTTTAAATACACAGTATGTTGAGTCCAGCATGCGAAATGCTTGTCCTTAAGGGTTAGGGTTACCGAAAAACCCACAGACAATTATCCCCCCGACTCTGCTGCTCCCCTCAGCTCTGCCAAGTTTTACAGAGACTTTGAGCTCATTGCTTTAGTTTTCGGGTTTTTAAAGCCCACTGTACTCCGCCGACTAGCTAACATAACAGCTAGGAGTTGGTGGAGGCCAAACTCAGAGCTAAAAGGAGAGTCAGTAATGGACTTACATCACCAGGCTAATGTTGAATGCTAATGTTGCTCCGTATGTGCTGGATGTGTAAATACTGTGCAATGCAATTAGTTTATATTTGCAGTGGGGGGGGGGGAGTGAAAACTGCCCATGTGTTGTCAAGTTGCTTCCTTTCAGTGTGCTTTGTCTGTTTGCATCTGTTTTCTTAAGTCGCAGGCTGTTGAGCTTTCAGGGACGCTGTAATTTAGAGCCAAGTACGGTTCTCTGATTATTGCAGCTGTCATGCAAACACTTTGGTAAACAAGCCAGAAAGAAGCTTAACCGACTGCAGAGGCAGGTTGTTTCTTTTTAGTTTTAAAATGGCACCGCTAGCAGTGGAGGAAAAAACACATTTTGTGGGGATAAATCAAAAAATCAAAAAGCTTTTGTGTTGAAGTTAATAAGTGGAATGTAAGAAATCACCAAAATGAAAAACAACGGTCGACACGCTGGAAGAGTCTCATTTGGTGGTGCTACTTAGAGCCTTCCTGTAAACCCCATCCCGCCAGATTTATACCAGACAAATCTCATAATCTCCTATCAGTTTACGTCCAACCATTTAAACACTGTGCAAATTGTTACCTCACTCTGACCAATTTGACAACACAGGCATTCAGAACAAAACGCTGCAAAGTGAGGAAACGCAACTAAATGCAAAGCAATCGGACGAAGCACGAGCAAATGAAGAACATGTTTTCACCAACTTGACATTGGCTGTGTTTTCTCACTTTGCAGTGGCTTTTTTTCTCCTTCCCCCTAAATGCTGCACATGTGTTGTCAAATTGGTAAAAATATTTTCTTCATTTCCGTGTGCTTTGTCTATTTGCATCTGTTTGCTTTCAGGGACGCTGTAATTTAGAGCCAAATACGTTTCTCTGATTATTGCAGCTGTCATGTAAAAACACTTTGGTAAACAAGCCTGAAAGAAGCTTAACCGACTGCAGAGGCAGGTTGTTTCTATTTTTCTTTTTTTTTTAATAGCGTTGCCAACAGTGGTGGGGGGGTAGGGGGGATTCGGGGGGGGGGGTGCTTCATAAGTGAAATGAAAAAGAAGACACAATGACAAAGTCTCATTTTGTCGCCCTTCTAAGATTTTTCCTGCAGGTCCCATCCTTCCAGATTTATACCAAAATATATCTCCCATCAGGTTACTTCAGGCCATGTAAACACTTTTTGCAAACTGTTACCTCAATCTCGTTATTCACAGCGATTAGATCAGTGCTCATTTAAATGTCCAATATACTGTACACTGTATGCACAGGCTGGAGGATTTTTAAACCCCGTTCGGCTTGGAAATACATAATCAATGCTGACTATGCAGTGAAATATATCTACTTTAATGGTTACCAGCTGGGTGTTTGCTAAAAGCTTTCCAGCGCAAATAGCCACGTTTCCTGTTAGTATGAAGCTTATTGTAACGTTATCATCAGTGAGTGTATTACTTCATTTACATTTGTCTTTTGATGTCCAGAGGAGAAGTGTCGAGGGTTTTACACTCTGACTCCGGGATCTGAAAAAGGTAAATGGATTCATCACTTTCTCCTGCATTCTCGAGGGCACATTCCTCCTGGTCGACTGATCCTTTAAAACCTGCCTCTGTGCTCAGCCTCTTCTCCTCCCTCCGCAGCAATGATGTGGCTGTCACTTTCAATGGAGCTAATGTATGTCGGCCTGCTGTTAATCAGCTGCACACTACTGTCTGTGCAGTTGTGTATCAGGGCCTGGTTCCCCTCCACGCAGCGCTGGGGGCAGCTGCTCAACGCGTTTGCTGCTGTCTTCACAGTCCTGGGAGGTACAGATTTATTTTATTTTTTTTGGCAACAACCTACAATCACCAGTATTGCAAGTTTCCTTTCAATGTATTTCTTTAATCTGGTTTTATATTGACTTCTTCTGTCCTCCCAGGTCTGCTTGGGATGGTGGGCCACATGATGTTCATGCAGGTGTTTCAGACCACTGCCTCAATGGGACCAGAGGACTTCAAGCCTCACAGCTATGGCTACTCCTGGGCATTCTAGTGAGTTCATTAAACACTGTACACTAAAATCACATACACATGGGGCCTGATTGAAACTGCATAGAGGATCCGGGCATACTTGGATCCTTAGTCAGCTTAGCTGTTCCCTTTCAGACTTGGACCATGGTGTACCGAGGGCTCTGGTTTGGTGGAAAGCTCTTTGTTTTCATGTCTTCCTGCTGAGCCCTTTTCTGACTAACTTAATTTCAGTGTGAATTAGAATGATTTCTTTTGCGGCCCGTCTGGGTCAGGTTAGCAGGGAAAGCAGAGCAGCCCTGGCAAACCTCTCCACACCAAATTCCTCCAGCTCATGTGGTATTCACACTCCCAGTCAGCTGGGAGATGTAGTCCAGCGTGTCCTGCTTTCGGGGGGCGTTCTCCTATTTGGCCATGCGCTATATGCTGTAGCCACTCCATTCTTTTAGCGCCACAGTCCATTTAAAAATCCCAGTTTTTATAACCACAACTTCTACAGAATGTTTGTGAATAAGGAATCTAATCATGTGGACGTGGGATCACAGCGTTTTGGGTTGTGGTGACCCTCTCCCCCCTTTTAGAGGAATCGTTGTTTTCCTTCCTGCTTCAGCGATGATTCATTTAGACCCTGGCATGATGAAGGAATTAGATACTGGTATATTTATGTCTTTTCATTAAGTTGCAAGAAAGACTTCTCATAGCATTCACTCATTTATTCGGGTTCAAGTTCATCACATGGTTCAGTCAAATAGAGGTTCTTTCCAACAAACACGAGTGCGTACTTTACTCAACAGTAACAAACTACTGAACAGTATCTCAAAGTTAAATAAAAGCCTGCTGGAGGGTCTACCAGCAAACACAGGTACCACTTGACAAACGTGGGAAAGACATTTGGTTATTAGTGTAGATAATAAGCAAATAATATTTTTTCTGTTTGAAAATTAATGAATGCTCTTAGAAAATAAAGCATAGACTCTCTCAGCTTCAAACTATTCACAGAATATGTTATACAACTATGAAATGTAGTTTTTGTGTTGCCTCTTATTAGCAGTTGGGCAGTGGTCTTGCAGTGTTGTAATCTGTAAATAAGATTTCTTCTTTTTTATATATATATTGTTGGCTTGGACTTGCTCTATATTAACAAGTGCTATGAGATAACTCTGTTATGATATAGCGCTATATAAATAAAATTGAATTGAATTGAATATTCTGTTATCACCTCGCCCGTGTCTACTTGGCACAAGCAAAACAGATTCTTACAGAACAAAAAAGAAAAGATAAGAAAGTCAGTCTTGCGCAAAGCTATAAGAAAATGTACACAGTTAATTGGAAATCTGTTCACCTACAATATCTCACTGGCTAAATGAAATTAAGTTATCCCAAAAGTTGACAGAATGTATTATACCAGTGAATCTAAATGAGGATTTCTTGAAAACTTGGCAGCCACATACAGAGTTTTTGGTCACTGCTCTGTACAGTGTCTCATTTGTGATTTTCTGTAAATAATGTGTGCAGGTGAGTTTGCATGTATACGTATTTATACATATGTATGTATATGTGTATGCAAGTATGTATAAGTATGTATGTCTATAATATGTATATATAATATGTATATAATATGTACATATACATATATACGAAAAACACACCTTCTGCACAGGTATGTCGACACAGAAACACAAGCAAACGGCATGTTTGTGATCCCTCGCCTGTCTCTCTCTGCCTCCATCAGCGTGGCCTGGTTTGCCTTTACTGTCTGCATGTCAGCTGGAGTCTCCACTCTGAACAACTACACCAAGAAGGTCCTGATGGTGGGACCCAGACGTAACTTCGGCCTCAACTCCTGCAGCTTTAACTTCCTCCTGCCACCGGCTCCTTATTACACCCCTGCAAACCCAGCCATCACCCTGGCCTGTCCCCCGCCTCCCCCCCGGATCTCCCACTTGTCTCCCTATTACGAGCCCCCGCCGGTGGCGGCGTTACCGGCCTCCACTCCGAGGCTAACGCACTCCCACTCCCTACTTCTCCCACACTCTGACTCCTTCCCTCCTCCCCCCTCCCACCCTGCGCCCGCATCCCCGTTCCACCGCCTCTCCCTCCCCACCCCGTCTGCCTCCGTCCACATGACCCTGCCACAACACCAGGAGAACCATTACGAGCCAGAGGAGGACTACAGCCCACTTAGAACTACTGCATATATCCAGACTGGAGTCTTTCTATGACTGGAGGACCTGTGCCCATCATGTCAGTGCAGCTGAATGTTTGTTAATGTCTTTTCAAGCGCTCTGAATTTACATGGTCAGCAGTCCAGTGACCCAGTGAATCCAGGTAATCAGCTGTGATGACTGTGAATGACAACCACTGTTTAGTAAACTTAACAGAGTACAGAAATGCTTCATATACTGAAGAGTCTTACAATTTTATTTGTGTATATAGAAAAGAAATCATAGATTAAATTTTAGATATCTTATTTTGGCTAATGCATAAAACTGAAGTAAATATGAGCTTCAGACTGGTAGCTGTTTTTTGTCTGCAAGCCCCCAAAAAACAATCATCCTAACAAAGTAGCCAATAGAACATAATTAAACAAACGTACCAACCAGTCTTTACTCCTAATCATGAGAAGTGGAGAAGAAACAAAACAAGTTGAATAACTGGTTGAAAATCAAGTTTTAATGTTGAAAAAAATCATTGTTATCCATGATGAGAAAATAACAGTAGCAAAAATAAAACAGCATTAGACATAAAGAGCATTATGGGAAAGAAAACCAACATATTTACACATTATATCTCACATGTTAAGAGTCAAGGCAGTTGCCTTTCTGTCACACCGGGTGGAAACAGATCTGACTTGACAAAGACAGAAAGTATATGATTGTGAAGGTGTGATATATTACCTGTTGGATTTACAGTCAGACAAGATATTTGATTCATTTATTTATCTTAAGTGGCAAATTTCATACATAATCTCTGAAATATATTTGTGTTTGCTGCATTTATAATTTTGAGTCTCAGTGCTTTGGGGTTGATTACCCTTGACTAAAAAAACAGCTTTATATTAACTGTCGGTACAATAATGTAGTGTAAGTGTTGAGTACGTATATGACTTGGCATTGTACTTCTACACTTAAAAAAGTTTGTCTTCCCTAATCACAAATAATTAAAAAGAAACTGCATTTTATTATTGATTTTACATTTATATCATTGCATAGTCTTATTAGATCACACACAAATCTACAACAGGTGTCAATGGATTTTCTAAGACTTTTAAGACTTCAAACTGCACAGCTTTGCCAAAGTGCTTTGAAAATCAATGCCATTACGTTGTCGTTGCACTCTGTTTAATTAGTGGCACATTATACAAAGTAAAACCAGAGCAGATATATGAAACAAAAATTGATGAACTAACAATAAAATAACAACAAAAAAAACAAAACTCACGAACTTGCCCCTTTTTATCCAACACTTACATCCATACATAAATGTACATTAACAAAAAAAAAAGACCACAGATTTTACTCTTCAAACCAGAACTATTGATAGATCTTAATTTATCGTAGCATCTTTTATGCATTAGATGCCCTAGAGAAATCCAAAACTCTGGGTTGAAAATGCAGTCAAATACAACTGTGATTGATTGAGCTTGCCTCTTACTGCAGAAATATCCCAAACACTCCACAAAGTGTGAAACCCTGACTATCTGACAGCAGACTCAATTAAACACTAGTTTGTATTTGAGAGGATCGACAGGTCTGCTTTATCTGTAGCTGAATATACACTAACAATCTGATGTCCAAAACAGGCAAATACAAACACTGGCCCATCTGTGACTAAAACCAGATATCAGCTGAAAGTGTAGATCCGGCATAAGGCTTTGGGCTGGTTGGAGCTAGCGCTAGTGTCCTTCTCACGCGGTCTTCTTGCGTAGCACAAAGTAAGTGATGGAGGAGATGAACGTGAGAGCGAAGGAGACCCACGCCAGGATGTAGCAGTAGCCGTACCAACCCAAACTACCCTCATCGAGGTGGAAGCGGTCTGTGTAGATGGAGGCTGCGATCATGATGCACAGGCCTGGAGGGAAGGAGACATGGACATCAGTGAGGGCAGAGAATCAGGACAGAAAGGGAGAAAGGAACAGTAGAAGGAGAAGATGATGCATATCAGTGGCAGACATCCAGAGACAGAAAAGATACTTACAGGCAAGGAGCTGAAAGATGCCAGAGACGGTGAACCTCTGTCCTTTTTTGAGGGTGAAGAGCTGAGCCACAAACACAAAGATTCCCAGGATGGAGAAGATACAAGCTAGCACTGCGCTGGCCTGCATTGCCTGGAGGTAATCTGCAGGTGGAGCCAAAGAGAGGACAACGCAATGAAGATGCTGTTTTTAGGTATTTTAAAACAACTGCTGTACATTTTGTATGTCTTGAACCAAAACTATACCCATCACTATGCATCACCATACATACGGTTCAGTTTTTACTTTCAGTTTCAATTTGATCTCTTTGGTCTCTTTGTTTCTATGGCAGCATCATGCGAGCAAAATCATTTGGATAGCTGCAGAGCCATTGCATGTCCCCAACCTATTTTACGTGCACATGTTCTGGGAGGATGCCAAAAGAAATAGCACTATGAAGTCAGATTGCAGCTGATAACACGTCTTTTTCATATCACTTGAAGTTTATATTTAATGTGTATCACACAACTCTCATAATGTTACTGTTCCAGATACTGACTACAAAAATTGACATTTCATGATATCAATAGGAAGGAGTGTTTAAAGAAGGTCTTATTTTCTCAATCATATCCTGGCATTGCATCATGAACACATTCCTTTCTGCTGAAGTTGGAACAGTTTTGGTTATTTCACGAGCGATTTCTGGGTTCCTTTAAACTGTTCTCACTGTGTTGAAGGCGGGCAGAGCTCAGCTAGAAAACAGTGATGTCACATTTGAGTCCAGATCTGATGACAGTTGGTGGGTTGTGGGTTACTGTCAATCAAATCTGATCAAACCACACAGAGACAGCTCTGATGAAGCAGATTGGCTAGTGTTTGAGCATTAAACTCTTAAGAAAGGATACCTAAAGATATCTTTGATCATGCTCATTCAGGCATGAATATTTCTTTAAAAAAGCTTTAATTTACAGCAGTTATTTCAGCCAGCGGTGTAGAATAAATGCAGTACAAGGAGCGTTAAGTCTGTAGGCAAACTTTGGTTTTATTGAGAAGTAAATATGACTGAGTGTTCAAGTGTTGTACACATGGAAACAGGTCCTCCTCACTCTGCTTCCTTGCAGCATGGTTGGAGTGTCTGACTTACCCTGTGGGTAGCTTGGGATTGTGGGAAGCTGAGTGAGGTTCCACACTCCGTTTTTCTGTATCCACTGGGCCCACAAATCAGTGGAGGTGTTGTCAGTCATCCACCAGGCCTGAGAAGAAGGGAGGATAGACACAATGTTACATTTGCATAAATAAGGATGGCCTTCCTGCATGCTAAAAGAAATGAATGAATCAATACTAGTGGGAGAAGGAATGGGGATAATTCAAAGCAGGAGTAAACACAGCTGCAGAGCCAGAGTGTGCGTTCACTCTGTGCTCTTACAACAATCAGAGGGAGGAATGCACAACCGCCTGTCACCGTGGCATTCCTCAAGTTTCAGTGCAACTCAGGTGAGAATCTCACATATTTACATGTGTGTGTTACAGCATCTGACTGACACCGTGCCTGCAGTTTAAATGCACACGCACACAGATGGAACTCAGTGGCACTGGGTGACGACACTGTGGCTGGCCCACCTGTCGCCAATGCATGTCAAATATGTGGCCCCCGAGAGGAACACTGGACCACTGACAGAGAAGGAATTGAAGGCCTTCGTGTGACATAAGACAGGGTGAGCAGCCAAACACTCTTCAGTCTTGACTCTTTGCGGTCTGTCACCGTGCTCGGAGACGCACGTAACTCTTCAGCACTGTCATTTTACCGTTCAAACTAGGGAGGTTAGGGATTATGCATGGGGAAATTATGCCTTGAGGCTGTTAGGAGTCCATGTGGGGGGGAGGGGCAGTACTGCACCGTACAGGTGTGTGGGAATAAAGCTCCAGCAATTAAAACACAGCTAAAGTTAATTACAGTCTTGCTTACATTGTCAATGGTGGCCACCAGGAGGAGGACGATGCCTATGATGTGAATGGCAAAGATGGCAGCCAGGAGAATCAGCATGATGACTGTGCTGAGAGAAAGAGAGAGAGAGAGAGGCACAAGAGAAAACTTGTTACACAACTTTCCACCCTTTATTATGCAGGACGATTATAACTGGAGGGCTAACTCATATTCAACCTAATAAACACACACACACAAGACTAGCAGAGCTGAAAGAATCAAATATGGCCTAGAATAGAGGGTTCATACTTTCTGCCTGGTTTCAGAAAGGAAGCCATTAATGACACCTCCATGCACACATCCACACATAAACACAATCACTCAGAGCAACAAGGCCCAGGCCTGGCACCCACTCAGGGCGTGGCTTCACAACTTCAAATTACTTTGAGATACAGCTCACACAGTCCCAGTGCCAACAGACGGCGAGATAATGTTCCCGTCAGGAATCAGAGAGGAGACAAATGCAGAGGTGATGATGTGTATTTGTGCAGGCAGAGATCAGTAAGCAAAATCAGTTGATCCTTTGGCAAACAGACACTGTTGGTAGATAGAGAGAGTGTTAGGGAGGGATGTTCGTGGCAGGCAGATGAGTTTGGGCTTGTCTTGAAACCCGCCACTCCTTAAAATAACTGTAGAGAATACCTGCTATCCCCCCGCCAAGCCGGCCCACACCCGTTTGAATTACTACACATCACCGCACACTGTGGCCCAAAAAAAACATACTAGGGACTCATTTAAATAAACTCTCTTTTCCACTGTTCCTCGGATCTCTTTACTGTAACTGCACTCGTTCTCCTTCATCAGGCCCCTCCGCAGGTGGCTCTGCCCTCTGATGTCAGACATTTTGATCATTTGTTGTTACACTCAACTGACTTGTGCGTGGATTAGCTGTATCCAGTACTGAGGCTACGCTGGGTGTGAACAGAGGAAGAGGCACATCTGGTATGTGCTGGTTCTCTCTACGGTAAAGGAATGGTCGAAGGGTGGGTCCACACACACATGCGCATACTCGCCAGCTTCCCTCTCTCGCTCACACGCAACCACGCACACCCCGAGCACCAGGGGCACGCTGATGCCTACCCATGCAGTCATGCCCGACACCGCTTCACCAATATTTCCCACCTTTCATCTGCTTCAACCAGCTACAATGAAGTGACTAATTGAGTTGTTAAATATTTGTGTAATTTCTGCCCGAAGCGCTGAGAGCTCAAAGACAAGACGCGCTCTTCTGCCGGATGACCAAACTTTAATGAACAACTTCTGGGCGGGAAAAACAACAAGCGAAGCCAAATGCTCAGCAGTTGGGACGCTTTCATTAAAAACACACTTGTGGAATCGTTTGATCGAATGCCTTCCACAGTCTCGCCTAAAAGCAAACTTGTCATCGGTTGCTGCTGAGGTTTTGGCCAGGATGTGGTGGATTTTCCATTACGCAAAATGGAACACATACAGCTATGGGCTAGGTTTGAAAATGCTAAAAATCCAGTACGCAAGCAGGAAAGTAGTCCTGTGCCCTTTTTAAAAAAATTATTTAACGTTCAAACTTCAGTACAACAACTGCTGCCGGACCTGAACACATCTGGAAAGCAGCCTCACCTGGCCAGTAATGAAGGAGTCACTGTAGCCTAATTCAGTAGCAAAGTTGCCTGTGAACCGATGAACATGTATGCGGGAGGTACACACACCTGTCTTCACACTGTTCTTAACATTTGCTTTTCTTAAATAAAAAAATAGAAAATACTGAAGCCAAACTCATTTTTAAATACCACAGTTTTGACACTCTGAAACAATGATAGAGAAGTACGAAATCAACAGGATTTAAAAAGCACAAAAATAATCTTTGACTTACTGTTTATGGCTGTGTGTGTCTCTTCAAGCCTATTTCCTCCTGCTCTCAATGATACTAATTTCAGACTCAGTCTAAATGCACAAACACTAGAAACTACCCGTCCGCCCACTTTTACCCTGCCCTCTTTTTAAAGTCCACACCCAGACAAGCCTCTGGCTTGCTTGATCACGTAATCTCTGCCTCTTTTCCCTCCTCCTCCTCTACTCTTTACTCTCCATCCCACCCTCTTTCTTTCTGTCTACTTTACACACATGCAAAGACTCAAAGCAGCCACTATTTCAACAACGTCTGTGGGCAGGCAATAGTTTTTCCTTTTACGTTTGGTGTCTCATGTCTTTGTCACTCAGCTGATGATGGTGATTTTCCCCAGAAGGGCAGCTGATGACTCACTGATGTTTGGTGGGGGGAACTCCCATAACATTGGACATTATTGACAACCATTCGACGTGTGCTACCATGGCAACAGACAGCAGCCCGGCTTAATCACAATCACATCGGTGCAGTCAAAACCAAAGTCAAAATCGAGCACATAAACACATGCACAACCGAGAGTGTAGTGTTTCTTCCTGGTCACCGCCCTTCGTCTTTTCCCGCTTTTGTTACAGAGGAAGGAGTTTCAGGATGAAGGAATGTTGTTGGTTGCGAGGGAGAAAGAGGTGGGGGGGCAAATGAGTGCAAGTCATAGCTTGAGTGAGCGAGAGATGGAGGGAAAAAGAGGGAGGTAGTGAGAGTAGAGGGAGGAAGTTGTAGGGAGACATGAAGGCAGTGAGGGAGGAATTTCGGGAGGGTTGTTGGAGACATTTCACACTGCTGCAAGTTAATTAATAATTACTTACAATCATTGGTTCCTAGCTGTTGGTGATTGATACACTCCTAATGATTCCACTGAGTCAAAGTCATCTGCCTCTTGAGAAGATCACATGCAGTAGTTTGGTTTGAGGGAGAATCTTAAAACAGCCCTAAGACTTGCTCTACTAATATGGCACCACATAATACCATAATAACACACAATAACATTTGCTTTTAAGTCATAGAGCTCGTTGAGTCCAAAATTGTGGTTAAATTCCTGTGGCATATCACTGACATCACTGAGGGCAAATGTCAGAGCGTCATCACTAACCATATCTAATAATTGCAAAGTTCCACTTATAGTATGAGACATACGAGAGGAAGACTGTGTTTTTTTAAACACTGTTGTCCTCAGAGAACTAGGCCAAAGGATAGTGTCTTACATTAGGCTCAAATATGAGAAGCTTCGTCTGTTGGAAACTATTTAAATTATCAACACAGCAAAAACACAAAAAACAGCCCGTCCTTCTACCTTAAAGCCTCACGACTCTGAGTATCACTCTTCATCACAGGTTCCTCCCTCACCGCTGCATCTTATATCAAAAGATGGGATGGTCCTCCCTGACTGATAGAAGAGAGTTGCGTGTATGTTGTTTACCTATAAAGCTCTACTACAGAAACAGCCTCATTACCTCTGGTCTCATGTGAACATAGTACTTACAATGTCAGGTAGCAGGATGTTCTAACATCAGCTGCACCACATGTTCAGACTGAGCTTGCTACGCTCGTCACAAATGGAATGAGCTGCAACAAACTGTGAACGTAAAATCTCTCATTTGGTGCGATTGTTTTAAAGGCTATGCTCCGCTTGTAGTTGCTTTTCTAAATGTGTAAATCAATGTGATGTGTGTGTGTGTGAATCTTCTGTGTCCATACTTAAACTGCACATGTTTATTCTTGTACGCAGGTCTCTCTTCAAGATCAACCTCTCAGTTAGACTACCTGTTGAATTAAATGACTAAGTGAAAACAATAATAAAGACAGAAATAGGAGAATATGAGTGTGCATGAGTATACTAATAAAAGTCAGCCTGGAAAGTCAGATACCCACAAGTAGATAGAGACAGACAAAAATAATCTGGGTGCGGACTGAGAGACTGAGGTCACTTGTTTGCTTCTGGTGAGTATAAAAATATGCCGATACACCAACAGACGTCTGAGTCAAAGGCTCAGCAGAGTACCTGGTCAGTATCATGCCAGGCTGCCTCAGCCTCAGGTATGAGCCAGCAAGATAATAACTGGCTTCAGATATCATTTACCTGCCAATACAGTGGCCTTGAAAGGCAACAGAGCCTGCTCGAGTTTATAGCAAGGCTACTTGTGTGGCTACGTTCTTGTGGGGTCACAAGCTTATGCACACACACACACACACACACACACATATATAAAAACACTGCTGCCTTACATCTCTTAGGAATAAAACTATGGCACTTCTCCTTTGTTGAATGCTAAGAAGACTACTGTGTTTTAATGTGGTTGTCATGGAAAATAACCTTTTTCATATGCAGAGGGACTCAGAAAGCTGGAATGCTAAACATAGCCAGTGCCAAAATGTTGAACAAAATGATACCTCGGCCATGGTAACACTGTGCCTACACCACTTATTTCCACGACAACACTAACAGACTGGATCGGCTCCAGCCCACCCGTGACCCTCTGAGGATAAGCGGTATATAATGGATGGAAGGAAATATATATATATATCTGCCATCTTTCCTCTTAATAAGACTGACATGAATGAATATCCATCCATTCATGCTCAACAGTCAGAATCTCAGACACCGCACCTTGATCATGCTACTTAACCCCACTAAGTGCCCCACCCTAATGCCTATGGGAAAGAATGTCAGTCTTTTGAAATTTTGCAATTCAATGTGGAATATAATGATCAAATCTCTTCAGAATCTACACTATGTCTAATACATTTAGCCAAAAACCTATCACCAACACAAAACAGCTCCACCCAAGCTGACAGATAACTAGCTCATTGCATGCAAGCATAGAAGGCCATAGTATGAGACTAGATTTAAAAACAACATAGTGATACATCTTCAACAACTGCTTGTGAGATACAATCTGATGATTATATAAAGTGCAGAAAAACACTATAGAGGGAGAGACAGACAGAAAAAGAGAATGGTGAGAACACAGAATGTGGTTGGACCTGATTCTCTTCTGAGCGTGTCGACCCCACCTTGCAGGTGATGTGAGCTAAGGTTGTACTGTATACGGCACACCCTCCAGCCCGTTCTACACAGCAGAATGAAACCAGAATACATGGCTGTGGAGCAAAAGCGACTTTCTGCCACCCAAGTTATGCAAGAATCTGGCCTTTTTATTTTATATTTTCAGGAGAGGAAATGCCATGAGTCATATCAGTCAGCTATCATTTTTCAGAGTAGAAACTTTGTGGATGTTTGACCACACCACTGTCTACCACTGAATGCTTCAGGGGGCAGGGCAGGGGCTTAGCCACAACACATTTTTTAGATCCAAACACAAGTCAACAGATCGTGTCTGCAAAACCTCTGAAGAAGACCAATGGGGTGACTTGCTCAACAATCAAGCCTTTGTAGCGCTGCCATTACCGATCAGTACTGGAAAAACCAGTTGTAAAAGATGGCTTGGAACACTTGTGATATTGTCTGATCTGTCAATTGCTGTGTGCACAAGTATTAATGATGACTTCTTCAAGTACTTTCTCAGAGTCGGCTGGGTCAGGGTGGTTCTATTAGTTCTAGTGTGCAGTTTACTGTACACTGTGCGATCATTAAGGAGCTGAATGCATGGCTGAATCTGCCATTCAAGAAAATGACTGAAACACACAGAGCTGAACTATGCTACACTTTGACATTTTACATTGTGGAGAATGAGTTATGTGACCTGTCAAAGGGGACAATTACTTTTCCAACATCTTCAACAAGCACTCCTCTAGCATACATTACTTGTCGCATCTTCTGCCTTAAAGCTGTGGCACCGAGTCTTGCATTCTTAATTCTGTAAAGTTGGCTATTCGTTAGACATTCATCTCTTTGACACATGTTAAATTACCCCTGAAAGATCATCAGCTACATGCCAAAAAATATAAATAAGGTGTAAATAGACATACAAGGCCTTTAGCAGGGCAGATTGCTATTTTTGGTTGACTAATGCCAAAATCCCTTAATTAAGGTGTTTGTCAGGCGTCTCAGTGAGGGAGTATTTCAACACGAATGTGTGAAACAAAGCCAGCAGAGCGGTGCCTACATGCCAGGGGAGTGAGCCTGACCACAGCCGAGCCACTGCTGCTTTACACAATAGTAAAGCTCTCTGTCTGTGGTTTGCTGTCTCACTCTGCTCATTCCTCCGCTGTCTTACACAATGTCGCACCCTACCCTGAGATTTCTAAACTCCTGTTATTAAAACAGCCCGAGTGTATAGTTACAGGATATGCAGGGGTAATTTCAAAGACTTTGGATGTGACTGTTCTTTTGAATGAGGCAGAGCAAACACAAGGGCAAGCAGCTTTTTGTGTGGAAACTCTCACCTCACCCCGGGCTGTTGATTAATTGGAGAAGTGGACCATCGCCCTCGTCCTTCCTCCCAGTGTCACCGGACTGGTTTTGATACTAAGCTATTGCACGGGCATGTCAGTGGAGGAGTGAGACGCACACTTCCACACGCTGGCATGTATACCTACATACATGCACATATACATGCACATTTATCTCAAAAGCAGCGACACATGATCCTAGATTCTGGAGAGAAACAAGCACATGCATTTTGTGCATACATACTGCATACTCATCATCCTCTAAGGGAGTGACACATTGCCACAGGCACTGGAGGAAGAACACAACACGCACACAGAACTTCCTTTCCCACTGTCCTCTCTGTTCCTCAGCAATGAGATGATCAGTTTCATTTTCCAGTAATGACGTACAAGCAGCATGGCAACACTAACCGCTGGTTAGATAAAACATGCAGGTCAATTTAGGACTATAATGGCAAACTGCTTTTTGTATGTATTTGTAAGAATTTAAGTACCCATTACATTCCATATGGTGTTCCACAGGGTTCAATACTTGGTCCATTTCATTTTTCATTATACACGCTTCATGACAACAACAGTATAAATGTTGAATGCAAATTGCACGACACACAACTGTACATGTTGTTAGCACCTGAGAATCCAGTTTACTACAGTTTGTTTCACTGAAATTTTTGTCCGGGCCGGCTGTGGCTGAGAGGGTAGTGCGGTCGTTCATTAACCCCAGTGTTGGTGGTTCGATCCCAGTCCCTGCTGTCCACATGTCGAAGTGTCCCTGGGCAAGACACTGAACCCCAAGTTGCCCC
>JAVQJF010023287.1:0-50401 GCA_036023855.1 Gadopsis marmoratus | reverse complement strand
CAACAGAAGAGCTTCTGTAGCTCAAACTGCTGAAACAGTTAATGCTGGTTCTGATAGAAAGGTGTCAGAACACACAGAGCATCACAGTTTGTTGCATATGGGGCTGCGTAGCTGCAGACCGGTCAGGGTGCCCATGTTGTCATCATGTTATGGCTGATCGGTGTAAGTCCAAAGTTAGCTGACTGACAGTGTCAAGCATTTGCTTGACACCTTGTAGTATCTTTGGACAATTCCCCATGACACAGCCACTTCCTCAGCTGACCTTGAACACAGATTTTCCAAACATACAACCGTATGTTTGTCAAGCTTTGAAATCGTGCATGCAGGCAGATTCAAAGTTTTAAGGTACAAATCCAAAAATGGTTGCAGGTCACATTACAAATGGCCCTATTTAGGACTGGCACATACAGTATCTGGGAGCAACCCCCGGTGCTTACTATAGCAGAGTTTAGGGTTATGTTTGTGGCTTTGTACTGTTTTTGAATTTGTGGGTGTTTAATCAAGATATCTCATTTTCCCCACACTGCGATACAAGGACAGAGCTTTATTCCCAGGTCAGTTGGTGAGGATGCTGACTGTTTTTTGCCTTGGACCTATAAGCTTTAATTTTTGATACTATGTTCATTACTATATGGAGCCAGCAAGCATACTGGAAACCCTTTTTACATTGTTCTTAGTTTAAACGAGTCAGCTAGAAACACTACAATGACAGTCAGCCAGAAATGACATACAACATTAATCGGCTAGATAGCTACAGCCAATAAAATCTGCCAATGAGACCGTCGTATTAGCTGGTAGTCGGACAGTCGCTGGTTAAAAGTTAAATAGTTTTTTAAGAGCTAACTGGATGACATCATGCTGTCTTCATGGGCCTTGCTAAAATTGATCAAAAATATAATCATAAATATATCATAAATATAAAGAATATAGTCGAGCAGCTGCTGTAGTGTGTCGGGAAACAGTGGAGCAACAGCAGACAGTTTATTCATATAATAAATATAACTTTACATGACATCTACATTTTGTCAACATACACTATGAGCATGTAACTGGAGCAAACCCTAGACTGTGTATTTTATTTTATTTATTCAGGTTAGTAAGTCATGTCTGCAGCGTCACCTGCATGTCAGAGATCAAGGCCATTACACAGGGCCACATGAGACTGTGGTGGATCTGTCAAACTCAGTTGGTAAGGAAACAACGTCAAGTGCAAGCGTACAGAGCTGTATACAGTACGAGCTACAACAGCCACCCACACACACACACAAACACACACACACACACACACACCTTTTTATGTACCCACTCTGCTGTGAGATGTTTATACTCAAATCTAAATTGCCCAGCTGTGTCCCCACTGCTCCACCAACGTTATTAAGCACACACACAAAACAGTTATTACGTCCCCTTTTGCACAAATACACACACCGGAAGAGATGGAGACGTAAAGAGAAACAGTGATGGAGGCAGGACGAGAGTAATTGAGATTCATGCAGGGTGAAGGAGAGATTGTGAGTGTGGATGTGGGACGTGGAGAGTGGATGATTGGATAGCAGGTCAATTAGACTGAGAAACCAAATCTCACAGGGGATCAGTTGAAAAGAAGACCACTGTGGTGTAATTTTGAGAAAATGCGTGGCTTTAATCGATTCAACTTAAATGTCAGCACTTTGAACGACAACCCGGCCCCGGGTATTAAAACCACTGCTTGTGGAGAGACGTGGTGGTGGCATCTGTAATGCCATCCAGGGATATGAGTTCACCGCCAGCATCGATCTTGGAGCCAGAAAAAATTTGGGTCACTTGGGTGGAGCGACGAAATTTCATGTTTGTGTGTGTTTGTGCATGACCTACATGTGTGTGTTATGACCTGTGTTATGTGTGTGATTCTAAAATTGCAGATCTTGGAAGAATTGCTGCCTAAAGCACTACCAACTTTGATTTTCCCACTCAGCTGTGATGGTAGCTGGTAATGGCTAAATAATATGATATGGTTAAGAGAGTATTCACACACTACGGTAGCTGACCTGTAATGTCACCTAACCCAAAAGTAAAGCTGATTCTACAAAACCAAAACGAACAAAAAGAAAGCCAAAAGCTGCATTGCATCTCAGTTGGTGGTATCCGTTTCCCATTTTTATAAACTTTATGCGACTGTCTACTAATAAAGAAAACGCAGCTCACAACTCTGCTCAAGTCAACCATACAAAGCATGAAAAAATTGCACGTGATGCCGTTGGTAACAATGAGTTTTGTTGTATAACATTTAATTGTGAGGTGCTGGTGACAGCAGACACAAAGTAGACAGAAATACACACATTAGACAGTAGGTGGAGAACAACTTTGCAGATATCAGATATGAGGAAAAGTTAATCCAGTTTAACACTGAATCCAGGCTCATGCTGTTGCCCAACCAGCCTTTGAACACAAAAATTAAACTGAATAATGCACTTATCATGTAGTGGGAGTTCATTTAAATAGTAGTGTTTTTATGTTTTATCAACATCCTAACCTTAAGCTGAGTTTTGAGCCAGAGTTTTCTAAAATCATATAAACTTACAAACTAGGCACAACTACGCACACACTTGAACGGATATACAGAAAAGACACACACTTACACTCTTACACATGGACACTGTACACATCCATCACAGCTTCCACGTGTTATTACACAAATCGAGATGTTAAATGATGCCGAAAACACTGCTAGCCACCACATCACAACACATATCCATAAGGTGTTTTGACATAAAAATAAATATATATATTTATACACTTTGCTCTCACTTCTCACATAACATCCATATCATCTGGTAGGAACATACGGACAACCGCTAGTTTTAGTTGTCTGCTGTTATGACAGTGCTATGGATACTGTAAATATCAGGCATTCTACGGTGTCCTTCCTCCATCAAATCCTCCATCCACTTTGTTTTTAAAATAAGACGTGTTGAAGAAGAAGTGTTGTGGAGTTGACAGAAAAGGATGAAAATAGCAGGTGACTGCAGACAGGTCCTTCACAGTCTGCGATTCAGCTGTCAGGGATTGAGAGGAAACCAGACAGGGCAGATTACACCTGACTGGCTATACGGTTCAGCCACAAAGAGAGAGCACTGTATGTCTTTAATTCAAATGTGTCTTTGTTAGTCTGGTCTTAACGTTTCTTTAATGTGTCCAGTGTCACCGGCATGTCTTTGACTCGTAATCCATATCCATAATCCCAATCGATCTATATTTTTCCGAATAACAAACCTTGGGTGTCAAATCCAGAGGAACGTAAGCTGTAATCAACGGGATGCTACTTGTTGTAGGGAGCTGCAGAAGCAAGTTAAGGAGGAACTTAAACTTGCTAAGCTTAATAATAAGGACAAAGAAGAAACCCTGCTGCGTACTGGTAAATCGCCCCCAGCATGGGAGGGTGTGAAGTCTATGATGGGCATGCAGTCCAAGAAGTGTCCCATTTCCGTTGTTGGCAAGACTGACTCTGAACTTGCTAATGACCTGAATATCTTTTATAATCGTTTTAATGCTGTTGATTTTAGCAAGGGACTGTCTGAGTATAGAAATGCTTGCCCAGAGAATAAGACACTTGCTAATAGGAACAAGGTAACTAAACTCCTCAGAGAGAGGAAAAGTCCAGGACCAGATATTTTCTTCAATATATTTTTTTCTCTTTCTTCTTCATCTTCATGAAGTCACTTCAATTTCATAGAGTTCCTTGTCTCTGGAAGGCTTCAGTGATTGTACCTTTGGCTAAGGTTAAAACACCTACATCGCTAAATTAATACAGGCCTGTGGCACGTACGTCTCACATGATGAAAATCTTTGAGAAGATTATTAAGAGCCCCACAGTCTGGGTGCTACTCAGGCTAAAATGGATCCACTCCAATTTGAATATAGGGCAGGCAGGGGTGTTGAGGATGCCACAGGCACCCTGCTTTACATGGTCCTGGATCACCTGGATGGTGCAAAACATTTCGTATGATTGCTTTTTATTGATTTCTCAGCTTTTAACTGTATTAAACACACGTTTTAGCAGACAGACTTGCAAGCTTCCACAACACTGATTGTGGTCTAATTTGTTGGCTGGTTGACTTTGTAACAGATAGGTCTCAAAAGCTGAAAGGTCAATGGTGTCCTATCTGAGGCCCTTTCATCCTCCACGGGGTCGTGTCCTCTCACCACTTTTATTGGTCTTGTTCACAAATGAGTGTCAGAGTCACCATGTGGACAGACATATGATCAAATTCGCATTCTATTATTGTGTCCTGGCTCAGCAATGACGAAATCCACCGTGGTGGATGATTTTAGTGACTGGTGTAAGCGCTCCTGATCATTGACTTTGTGAAGAAGTATGCCTCCATTCTTCCTGCTGCTTTTTCTATTCAGGCTGTTGACATTTTCAGCAGTATAAGTATCTGAGGACAATAACTGATAACAAGTTAACCGGCGAACCAAATACTGATGTTGTTTGTGCAAAGGACCGTCAATGTATGTATTTTTATCGAAAGCTCAGGTGTTTTAATGTTGGCGCCACTCAGATGTTTTATTCTTGTTTTATTGAGTCTGTTCTGACTGTCTCTTTTATTTGTTAAAATAGGAACAGGTTAGAAGGAATTGTTCAAATGTGCAGTAACATTGCTGGCACAAATCTAAATGATCTTTCTTAACTGCACAAGGACAGAACCACAAACAAGGCCCGGTCAGTCCTTGT
Source organism: Gadopsis marmoratus (assembly GCA_036023855.1). Taxonomy (NCBI): domain Eukaryota; kingdom Metazoa; phylum Chordata; class Actinopteri; order Centrarchiformes; family Percichthyidae; genus Gadopsis; species Gadopsis marmoratus. The sequence goes on along the minus strand of JAVQJF010023287.1, from coordinate 45,687 downwards.
TGATACTACTCACCCATTGTCTAGCGAGTTCAGGTTGCTTCCTTATGGTCGTAGATATGAACAACCAAAGTGCCGGACCAACGGACGTAAATACTCCTTTGTCCCTGCTGCTACTGGCCTGTTAAATAGTTCTATGTAAATCTATATGTATCTGGTGTGTGTACCAAATTGCCACTCGGGTATATTAAAGATTACTTTGACTTTGATTCAGTTAGTGCCACCACAGTAAGTAATATTACATAGAAGAGGTGTTTAATAGATTTTTTTTTTTTATTCACTTAGTCATCATTATAACACCATCACATATTTTTAGGTTTTATATGCTTGACAAGTACTTGAGTAGAGCTGTGGGTAGTGAGGTTTGTCAGAACTTCATGAGTTAATTATATAAAAAATGGGAAAGGTTCATGTATCCACAGCTGGAAATGAACGGTGCCGTTGGATGCATAAAACACAATTGTGCACAACAATGCGATAGTGCAAAACAAATGCACTTTTGGTGAGCGATGCAATTAAAATGTCTGGCCCTGTTGCCTTTGCCTGTTGTCATTCCGAAACAAACAAAAACATTTGTCATTGTTTCTAGCAATGGACGTACCATATGTGTTGTCTTCCTTGCTGAGATAAATACACGCTCGTGATTGGAGCCTATTGTGTGCAGCGCAAGATTCATGTTTGAAACTAAATGCTTGTTTATCCACAGCAGGGTGAGCTGGTGATAATTTATCGAAAATTGTAGCCTAGTTGTTTAAGCCATTTTAGCAAAGCAGCTATACAGGTGTTATTATCTTGAAGCAGCAAGTGAAAACAATACCCTCACATCTTTATTACACCTTATTAAAGCAGATGTGTGGCTTATTCACTCTTACTGGGTGCAAAGTGTTAAGTGGGAACCTGTTTACATATGTGCATTTTTCAAAGCAGCACTTAATGTGACTACAATTTGGGATCTGTGCATCTTGAACCCACGTTTACACTGAGTTTTTGTTCCATTATAGCTGATCGTTGTGGCTAAAAATGAAATGCACACAACAAAACAATAATATGAGATTATACGCTACAGTACATACGCCAGTCTCAAATAACAAGAGCTGTTTGTTGTTAAATGTTAATGTATGCTGAAACTGATTTTCCTGTTGCTCAAGCTATGAAGCAGAATATAACCTCAGACAGAGGAAGAAACCAGTGACAATCCTTCCTGTGCACTATCCAGTAGGATGCAGAAACAGGGAGGATGTTAAGAGGATAAAGATGAGGACGAGGACACAATGCTGGACATGATTGCTCTCAGTTATTGAACATTTCTTTTGACAGTAAATGCTTCCCCACCCTGTCTTTCCAAGAAAAGCTCACCTCGCTAGTTGCACCAACACCTCTGTAGCTTTATGGATAACGCAACCAACCTAGTTTGGCCGCATCAGCTGCCTACCCCAAGAGGCACCGTGCGTGCCAAACATGTGTTTTAATTGTAATTCACGACATTTGTCGGCTGTCACTTGTTGGTTTTCATAGCAGAAATCATCAAATAAAACAGGCAAGTCCTACGATTTCTCATTGCCATTCTCTCCCGTCAGCCGGCAGCAATACAGTGTTTGTCTCCCGTATGGATGTAGGCGACTTCACCTTCACAGCGGCTTTGTGTTCTGACAGCGTCTTATGTGTTTTGATGCGCTCCCGAGTGTGATGTGAATTTGAATGGGGTGTGTACAAAGACTCGCCTGTCAGGGAGAGAATGATCCAGACTGACAGAGAGATGATTTAAGTCTGTCGCCAACCATTCCCTTTCAAGTCAGCCCTCGAATCACACGCCCACCAGTTCCACTTCCTTGACTGACTGGACTCCGCCATTGCATTTGAATTAAATCCCCCAACCAGGTGATCTTAGTCTTCAACGTGTTTCCTTCCCTGAAAACACAAACAAGAATCAGACCAGAGCAAGAAAATACAGCATACTATAAAATATATATTTTCAGGAACAGATGTACAAATACACTCTTGGGTTTATACACACGTTAGGCTTGTCACACCTGTCGTGGGAAAACTGCCTATGCTCTTAAATTTGAACAAAGCACAGGAAACACCTACAGGTTGCTGACAAACATACATTTTACAATAAGAGACGGTCAGAAGTCAGCTATCTCTAAAAGAAGAAACAAAACAAAACAAGAACACAGCTTTTATAGTATTCTGGAGACAAAGAAACTTCCATTGGCCATTGTGGACCTACGGGAACTTTCCAACTCATAACAGAATCCTTGAGTTACAGTCTGCTGAGCAGAAAACATTTCCATATATGGACTTGTATTCCACCATATAATTGACCTTTTTGACCTCCTATACAAGAGTCACGTTGCTCAGCATACACACAGATCAAACAAAAAACTGATAAAACTGGAACTGAAGTAAAGAAATGAGTATATAATTACTAAATATTAATAAGTACACGAACAAATTATGAATGTACGTATAATGCTGGTGCAAGCTCACCAACAATACAACAAAATTATGGTGTTACCAATTTACAACTGCTACCACTGCTACAAGACTAACAAGCTTTGCGTGACATTTTAAATTTACAATATTTCACGCAGAAACATTTCACATAGAGGATCAACAAGATTGGGAACAGAATGAAAAATCTGAGCCAGTCATATTTTCAATTGGAAACCTGAGTGCAGAATAGACTCTGTAAGACAACCAAAAAATAGATGAATAACAGATTAACTTGTGAGTCTTGACTTCTTAGCTATAATGGAAAAGAAACGAAAACAACAAACATGTGAATTTCCTTGGTTCAGACTCAAACAGGGAACCAAATACCCCACTGAAAAACCAAACCAAATTCTGTGCTCTCATCTATCTTATTTAACAACATGTGTAGAATCATAAGTGAATTATTAAGCATCTTTCCAATTATTCTGATGGCTTAAGTGAACACTGGTGCACCCTATGCAGAAAACGACGGGCTTGTGTGTGATAAAGCATCCGTGGTAACATCCACTGCAAGCAGCCTAAATCACATTGTCAATACTGACACTTTGTAACGCTGTCCTAGAAGTCGCCCGCTGTGTGGGCATTCAAAGGAGAAATACATACAGACTGTTTGCCTAAGTGTACAGGCCTGCTCGTTGTACTCGGGTGTATTGCCACAGGTCAAAAAATGGACGTTTCTCTCAGTTTGGTGCCTCAGCGTGGGTGCATGAGCACAAAAGGCCTCACCTCCTCCAAGTATGCTTGAATGCTTGGTGTTTGATTTTTCTTTGCTCACTGATATAGTTCAGTCGATTTGAATGAGAGTGAGTGAAAAAGAGTTTCAGACAGAGAGACAGGGCGGAAATCAATTTGAAAATTCCTATTTGACGGCCTTATATGTCAGCAACAGTGGCGCTCTTGGTTGTCCCATTCAAACCTGCTATATATTGTTATTAACACACTCACCTATTTAAAAAAGGTTATATTTTCAGGAACTTCAGACTTAGCCTGCGTTCATTTCAAATGTCTTTACTGGAAATTGTGGTTTTCCAACAGCCCAAAGCAACCTAATAAATTAATGTCATCATTGATGGAAACTCCACTTGCTGAAATGTAAACAATAGTCAGTGTGTCGCTATTACACAGCTGATGCATGTAGGCACTTCGTTGTAAAGTACCTTGGTTATTATTCCTCTCCATATTAGTAGGTGGACCAGACAGAATATTACACATTCCTACACTACACTGTTGAGTCATTTTCAACCCATGAAATGCCGATTTGTTTTATATATTTGGTAAGAAATGTCAATATTCACATCAGCATTGATGTGTTTCATCACAGTACAGTCACATTCTTTAGTTTACAGCTCAAAAAAGACGTTTAAGTGTCCAGTACCTCTTAAATGGTTAAATTATGCAGTACATTGTAAACAGAGAATGTACAACAGTATACAGTATTCGATCTCCATATAAGGCTTAAAGGTGTTGCATGCAGTTGTCGCATACTTGTTTATTTGAGCAATTTTGTTTGTTTTTTACCAAAGTTGAAAGACTTGAATGGAACTTGTGCCTAGGGTCCCGAACAGCATTTTGAATCACGAACTGTCTGAGTCTTTCCTCCCCAGTGCACCTGGGCGCTGCAGCGCGGTTCAACAATTCACCATATCAGAGCCTTATCCATATCCATGGCTGCTGCTGCTGCTACAGTAGATGTGATAAGTCAGTCTTGCAAGACCGTCTGCATGTTTCTGCCCTGTTGGTTTCAGAGTACATTGTGAGACTAAAATGAGATGTGCTCACTCTCTACACTGTCAATATGGTGGGCTTATGATTGAGTCCTCTAGCATATCTGAACACAGCTAGTGTTGTTATTGTGGAATCCAAGCTTTGCATGTGTTTATTATTTAGTAATAATGATTTTCCAATGTATATGTCATTTATATATTTGACTTACTATATGATCTTTATCAATTTACAAACAATAAATGCCTTTACAAACAATAAATGCAACTATACATGTGGTCCAGGTGAATCAGAAAACACTATTTATATGTGAACATATCTTACTTCCACACATCTCTGTCTATAATGAAATGCCAAAACAACAGGAGAGCAACTGAACCTGTTTAATTTTCTTCCTCCTCTCTCGGCCCGGTTACTCTGCAGCAGGTTAAACCTTCGTTCTGTAGCCTCCTACTCTTCAGCGATTACTCATAGTGTGGTTTGTTAAAAACTGAACACACATTTTTGTTCTCACTGGCAATTTGTTTTGTTTTTTTCCCATTCCTGCACTGTCAGACACCTGAGCAAGTATTTGATAGCGGCTCATAAATGTTACACAACCACCTTGCCCTGAGCTGTTTGCAAGGTGTGGGAAGCCATTGATGCTATGTGAGGTGGACAGAAATCCCTGCAGGGAGAAGGGGAGTGAGAATAGGCGGAGGGGGGGGGGGTGGCAATAGTCCCATCATAAGTTTTGTGCTGGAACAAGGCTACATTTCATGTGCATATGCAGCCAGACGTCCCCCTGGATCACTGCCATGTCATCTGAGTGCAACTGCTTGAATGACAAATTAGCGATACACTGTTCTTTCGTTTTTATTATATTCCTTTTAAAATAAAATTATGTATTTATACATTTTTACAACTGCTGCTTTGTGTATAAGATAATAAACTTAAATGTTTACTTTTTAAAGCCACTAGAATAACAAAGCTAATTTTACAGTGATATCCATTTACCTGGGTTTAGCTCATCCTGGCTGCCGTAGCATCATTCACACACAAAACGATGAAAATAATAATGTGTTATCTTATCTTATTGATGCTAATGAATTGGGGAGACATCATTTTGTTCATTACAGGACTGGCTATGTGTGTGTTTCTGTGCTGTACCTCGATCAGTGATGGCAATAGTGTGAATTCTGAACACCAAGTAGTGATTAAATAACTGCTCCTGTACCAGATCCAACAGGCTCTGTTTTCATGTTGTGTCATTTCCCCCCCCTGCTGAATTCCACCTGCTTTGAAGGATGTGTTTGGAGATTGTACTTCCTCTGGTAACCATACCTGTTTTTCGGACCAAACTGCATGCCACTTTATTTGCTGATCTATTAATGCACACGTTCAGTAAATGCAGCACTCTTGAGCGTTGATATAACGTTTGGGTGTTTTGTTTAGTACGCACTGGGTAATTACTTACTAAGGAGATGCAGAAACCATCTATGAGCTTTTGAGAGTGTGCAGTGTGATGTCTATAGTTAGTTCATACTGTGTGTGTATTGGACAGGCTTGGACCATGTTGCTACAAATCAGAAATAGAAATCCAGAGTTTGATTTGTCATAGTGGACATGCCTTTTGAGGGCTTCCAGGCTTTTAAAAAAACTTTAAAAAGTGGCCTCAGGGTGTGTTCGCTGGATTGCACAACCGAGCCGGAGGTACGCTTTCTGGATGAAAACCTTCTGTGTTATACTGCATATATTGAACTGGTATCTTCTTTGTTTGTCTTTCTCCATTTTTATTGACTTGTGAGGCACTTCCTGATGCCTGCCCCAGAAAGATAATATATAATATATTTACTTACTGCACTTACTTGCCCTCTAGCAAACCTGCTGGAGCCTCTCGTCTCTTGGCAAAGTGTGAGCACAGCTACTCGCGTTAATAGATTTATGAATCTGCCCTAGTCTATGTTTCTGCTCGTTTTAATAAGCTAATTAAATATATATATTTTCGCAACTGATCAATTTGGTTTTTGATTATTAATTTTGGTAACATACAGCATTTGTCCTAGTATTAGAAATGTCTCTGGTCAATTACTACACGATCTGGCTTATACACTCAGCAGCCAGTTTATTAGGTACACCTAGCTGAAAGTAGGTAAGGTTGTAGTTTGTGGTGCTGTTGTTTTGTAATACTAAGATAGACAAAAGAGAAACACCTCTCCACTCAGAGCATCACGTTTTGAATGGAATGAAATTAAAATGGTTGAATACTTACAGTGACAATTTCAAAGACGGGCACCTCTGACAATTTGGTGACATTAAACAGTGCAAATATCTGGAGCCCTTTTTGTGGCAACACAGAGCAGAGCCTTAGCACAGGTGGACTGCAAAGCCAGGAGCACACAGGTTTTCCTCCTCACCTGTGCTACCACAGATGCTTTGCTTTGAACTTGACTTCCCCCGAGGTGGGAGGAGAGGCACAGTAGGGGGTGTGTCAGCAATCATCAAGCATCACAATACACCATTTTAAAAAATCCTGTCTCCCTTTACAACCGGATTACATATTGCACCACCTGCCAGTGGCACAAGTCGCTGTAGCATTCTGACGCAGGAACGGTAGTGAAAAAGAGAGGTTAAACTCATCATAAGCCCTGTGGCCCTTTACCCTTTGCCTGATTATAGTATTGTAGGAAATGTTTCATTGTCATAAGATATTAGTGTATCCATCCCAGCGCCACAATCACTGACACATAAATATGTACCGTTTTTGCCTGTATTGTTCCGATATATCCGTCCTACACTTCTGTACACTTCCTTGACGTCCTGATGTCATCAGACTGGGACGGCCCGGGGTGGACTGCTACTGTCAGCATGAGAGCGGAGCAGCTGTTCTTCAACTGCAGTTCCTCATCAATGAGGTAAGTCAGACTCCGTTACAATGTTTTCATAAATCTGTGGTTTTTAAAGCTGTTCCTGCCACATGTTTTGGAGGCCTGAAGTCACCACCTCTCACCATGGGCCTAAATGTTTTCATCTAAAGATGCCTTGGTAGGGCTTTTAAATTCGGTTTATTGGAAGGAAGAAGTATTTTATCCAAATGCCATAGTATGGATCCTTTTCTCTTTTGTTTTATAGTTTCTCGGTGACAGTGGAGTTGAATTCATTGACTTAGTTGAGTACAATATTTGTTGAATTTTGATGGGATTTGTTGGTAACAATAAAGAGTGCCTACAAATGACGCTGAAATTCATTAGACCAAATGGGAAAATTACCATCTCTAATAGGGCAGATGGGACCTTATTCTTTATTGCTATCCCACTTCCTGATTTAGACTGATGTGATGGGCACAGTTAAGTTCTTTGCTCATGCAGATTTGCAGATTGTTACAATTATTTAAGAGTGTAAATTAGTGAAATTAAACAGGAATTGGATGCCATTTTGAAACATGTCTCACCAGTAAATCCAAAAATGTGAATGTTTGATATTCGGTAGCACATTGGTCTGAAATCAAGATCCATGATAACAAGATTGTCTGGCCACTGAAGCTGTATCAGTAGAAAAGACGTCTGTTTGAAAACTCTCTGTGTGGGAAAAGAAACCGGAGGGAGAGAAGGGAAGTGAAGATCAGAAAACTATCAACCTGAAAACGGGAGCTTATTGGAGCACCTTGGGTCATGACTGCATGAATGATGAATTCAGTGGTTTCTGTTCTTGACTGTGGATAGTTTTGTTTTCAGAGTAACATTCAAGCACTATTCAAACACTTTCAAGGTACCTAAACCAAACATTTACAGACTCTTGAAGCTTTTATCATCACATCTACATTGTTACTATAAATAACAGGAGACAACAAATATGACGACGAGACTGTTTCATTTGAAATATTAAGAGATTTTTGTTTTACACGAGTGATTGTGTCGATGATGAAACACCAGATCATGTTGAAAATCAAGCATTTTTCAAGGAGTACATTTGAATTCAAGTGTATCCCTAACCTTTCAAACATATCGGTTATAATCAAGGCTCTGTACAAACCGTATACAACTCAGCATCCAGTCCTACCGTGTGGAGTTGTTTCCTAAAATATTAACCCTCAGTTGATCCATGTGGAGGTGTTGTTGTTGTTGACGTACTTGTACTCAGACACGTCTTTTGAGAGAGAACAGCAGGAGCCGAAACACTGCATGAAATAAAATTAAAGGATCATTATGATCTTCACGTACTCAAGGGCACGGATTTATTTTTTCCCTCTCTGCTTTTAAAACCGTTTCCCCTCACTGCTCACTTCTGTACTGACAGACCAGTACTGTGTGGGCTGACATATCGCAGTGCTCCGTGTCAAGTAGTTGATTTTAGGACTTAAACGTCGGCTTTGCCAGAGTGCTGGAGTTTGATGCCATATTTTGTTTACGAACAAAATAGTGTAGGCGTATTAGAGAAAGAAGGGTCCTGTGAAGAGCAGAAGCCGAGGTATACGGGTCTGGAATTCTCTCTCCTCGTGTTTCTCTGTCTCGTTTTTTAAATCTCCTGTAATCCACACGCCCCTCCTGCCTCTCTCTTCTTTCATTCTTTATCCATTCTGTATCTTTTTAAGCACACTACCCCACTTCTCCATCACTCTTTGGCCTACTTGTGGTAGGTATCTGGCTTCATGCGTGTCTTGTCCCAATTGGTGGGTTTGTTAAAGTAGGCATGTGAGTGTGCGCCATTGACAGTTTTGTTGGTGTAAAATGGCTCGTCGTACTTAAAAAATATTTTTTTCTCTTCCATGTTTGTTACTTTTATTGCTTGGTTTCTGCATACAGTACATATATATATATATACATATGCGTGTGTGTTTGTGCTACATGTGTGCATACACACTTCCCACTGGTCTCTATTAGCAAACCCTCACAGCCACCACTGTCTTCACAGTCATGTTTCAGGGTGTAGGCAGTAGGACCCAAATGCAGACAGCGTAGCGAGTTAAGGGGTTTTATTAAAGGGGCAACACAAAGACACTTACGGATGGGAAGAAAAGCAAAATCTAAAACGGAGAGAGTCCAAGCAGGGGAACACAGAAATCCACGAGCGACACAGGTCACAACACCCACCGACACGAATGACCCACAGTTTAACAATGAACCAACAAGAGACCCAGCAACTGAACCGGTATAAGTAGACAAGACAGTAACGAGGGAACACAGCACAGGTGAACACTGGGAGCAGGTGAAGCCAATCTACAATCAGGGACACACAAGGGCAAAGGTCAGACAGGACACTCTAACACAGGTGAACACTGAACAGTCCGGGGAAATAAAGCTGTAAAACACAAGACCAGAAGTACACAGGACGACTAACATAAAACAGGAAACACAAACATTGACGCAGACCATGACGTTCACATTGTTTAGAAGAGTGACTAACAGCAGTGCTGTGCTGTGTGTGAACGCCCTCCCTTGGATTCAGTGTGTGGGCTGTCGGCTGCCCTGCTAATGGCTGACTGGCACATTCAGACCGGCATCTTGACATTCATGTGAATGATGAGCGTGTGCACGTATCTCTCTTCGCTGTATCACACAGAAGTCACTCTCTCATACCAGGTCATCGTCGTAAGCCTCTCCCTATTTTATGAGGAGAATTCTCTTCTTTTCTTTTTTTTTTCTGTGACTGTGTCGGTGGAGGGTATGAATAGGCTAATTAATGTGTTTGTTTTCTCTTTCTGAATTCATTATTTTGCTTGATGAATAATACATGTAAAGAGGCTGAGGGGGCTGCTGAAGGTTGGTGTCAGATGAGGTTGGATGGGTGGGGGGCTGCTTAGGGAGGGACAAGGTGAGAAGGATTGTTCTTGCGTGCTGAACTGAGGGCTGGATTGAAGGATGGGTCCGCAGGAGAACAGTAAAGCTGTTCATTTCTAAACAAGGCACGCCGTGGCGGTTAATGCATTTCCTAAAACAAATATAGAAATCTCCAGAAATGTTGAGCTAATTAGCTACAAAACCAAAAATTGTTTTGTAGAGTTTGGTTTCATCAGTCTATACATCAATCAGACACAAACATCAGAAAGAAAGTGAGATATTACTGCTTTGATATTGATGAAGTGGGCAAGAAATGATGTTTTCCAAGCACTTTGCCATCTGCTGCATTAATGAGGTTCATAGCAACAGAGACCAGTGTTGGGAATTTATTTAAGGAACACTCAGACTTTCCATTCCTCCAAACAGGTGTGTTTATTAATGGCTTTTAACAACGGCAGAGAAAGAAGGTGCAGGTGAAACTTTAATATTATGTACGATTAATAAAGGCCCTTCTCCTCTAAAAAATCTTTTTTCAGTTGTTTTAAGAAAACACAGTACAAAGACCAGAGACATCTCCATCCTAATAAGTTGTTCTCTCTCATCAGCGTTAAATTTGATTTCCTCTTTGTGCAGAGAGGTAAAGAGGACAAGTAGGACTAGCAGGAGAAGGACAGATGGGAATAGATGTCACACACATCATTAACCTTTGATATGACCCGTAGTGACCTGCGTTTGGAGAACTTAATGAGCTTAATGAGCAGCTGACGAACCAACACAAAGCTTCCTTATCTTTACTGCTGCTTTTTTTTACTTGAAATGAAAATATTCAGGGATGATTTTTCAAGCACTATTTAGTGTGAAATCCAATCCGCAACCTAGAGTATGATATGTATTGATAGCTGTCAGGCAGATACTGTACCCTGCCTGCACTGCTGTTTGCCTTTTTTCAGCTTTGAAGAACTTTGAGCTGTTAAGCAAAACCTAAAATGATTGGCTTTGAATCAGGCCACACACTGGCTGATGTATTGATTCATTAGCCAGTTAATGGTTAATGGTCCATTAACCAGAGACCAAATCTATACAGAAGTGCACAAAGGTTCCTCTTTGTTAGCAACATTACACACATCTTTCTTTTTGTGTAAATTATAGAGACATGTAAGGGCACCTATCAGTTTGCTAGACCATTAACCCTATCTTATTTCACATAAATGCACCTAAAGCCATTTTCTAGATGAACCTGCACCTGGTCGCCTCGCCTGTGTTGCCACCGAGACATCAAGAGAATTATACCATAATGGCGACGTGGACCCGGCTCTCACCCTGTCTGCCCCTCACCTTCTCTTTGCTTTCCGTCTGCTATGATTTCTCCATTAGCTGCTGCTCCGCCTCCTCTCACTCCTCCTCTCACAGGAAAGAATCTTCAAAATAATCCTTTGATAAATGATTAACAGTGCCATAAAAGTGACAGAAATGATGAACGCAAAGTGACGTAGCAACTCTGTGTTGTATTATCTCTATTTAGGTCCATAACAGCAGCTATCAGCTGAGATAAATTTATCTTTGTCCTGTATCCTTCTATGAGTATCATATACATGGCTGAATCATTAACTGTTTTTCATTAATCAGTTTAGTGTAATCCAGTCTACGGCGTATTAGATGATGAGACAAACCAGCACACACACACTCATACTTACTTATTCAAGAGGAAATATGAGAAGCATATAAATTCCGCCCACATAACGACAGTTTTAAACAAATCGTTGCAATCTCTGGATGCAATGAAACCAGAGTGAAACTAAAACAGATTTGAAACCCTGCATCAGACCCTGCATCAGACAGGTAATCATCAGCACATCGCCCATCAGTCAAGCTTGAGATGGCTAAGGAGCAGCATACCCTTTGTTATGTATGGTGAGGGGATCTCACAAAATGGGAGGCAGTAAGCGGAAGTTGATCCGATAATTATGTTCATTAAATCTTTCTTTCCTGTTGAGTGAATTTAGGAAGATCAATTATTTGTCTCATAAACCAGGCTTGATTGCTCACTTTACAAACAGGCTTTTGTGAAGTAGCTGTCATGTTTTTTAAGTGAGATGCAAGAGTCACAGATGGCACTGGAAGGTTAAAGTCATTCATTCATCAAAAGAACTTGGGTGGGGTCATAACTGGAAAATTGTGCAACAAATATTTGTTCTATGGAGAGCGAGATATTCAGTGAGCGAGGGGAACACGTTCGCCAATATGGAAATCAGTGGGAAGCAGTGTTTTCATCCTCCCTTGCACTGTGCAGACTTTAATCCCATGATTAAGTTTGTAATCTAAAACTAATTCTCCCTGGGCTCCAGTCTTTACAGTGTCGCCCTGATAGCAAAGCCTCACTGGGAATTTCACCTCAGCACTTGGGCCAAAACCAGCTCATGATTTGAAAATGATTTTCTTAATTTTTCATCTAATTTCACATTATGTCTATGGGATTTTACACATAACCAAGACAGTACCAGGACACAGAAATAGATCATACTATCTCTAGAAGTGGAACAGTTGTGTCTAAAATTGTCTCTAAATTAATTAGAATGTCTATGTAATATTGCCTGACGTATTGTCTGAGACAGGTTCCATGGATTTGTGTTTGAATGAAATAATGTAATTTGACATGAAAAGGTTCAGTGACAATAAACTGTATATAATATTGACTTGTTTGGTCTTGTGCTCTGCTGACTAGGCTTTACAGTAGACATTGCATAGGTGTATTCAGAGGGCTAGTAGCCCTCTGCCTGGTAATGCTATAAATTTGGGGTGTTAGTGTTAACAGGTTGTGTAAATTTGCCCCTTTATTCTGGGATTTGTTGACTAATTTTGCAAACCTTTTCTCTTTCTGTGCTCTTGCCTATTGGTCTCTGCACTGAAACATACCCAATAGGACTACAAGACTTGGGTTAATTCCAAAAGGCAAGGTGTCCTCATAATGATTCAGCACTAATATTTCTCTCTTTGTTTTTTGCCTTTAGGGGGCGCTGGTCACAGCCTGTGCAGATGACACTCTACATTTGTGGAATCTCCGTCAGAGGCGGCCGGCTGTCCTGCATTCACTCAAGTTCAACAGGGAGAGGTGAGCAAAAATTCCACTAGGTAAAACACACTCCACACCTTGCTCCAGTGAAAGATGGACGTGACTGTCCTAGGTCAGCATGTACCATTTTACACAGGCTACCAACTAGCCCTATACACACAGTAAAGGCCATAATGAGCTCTTCCATAAATCTTCCGATGCCACTAGGCAGTGCATCTAATCAGTCTGAAAGCAGAGTGTTGTTGCCAGTCCTGCATCTGAGAAACCTGAGAAGGAGGATCCACTGGCTGGAAGCTCTCTCTTCTGTCTTGGCGACACCCCCTACTACCACAACCACCACCACCACAGGCTGTGAGAGCTGACTCTGCAGTGCTTATAAAGCAGCTGAATCCATCTCCTTTAACATGTTACCACCTAATCCTTTGGGACACATAAGGCAGCTCTCACATGGTCACAACAAACTGGCATCAGCAGAGCAAGCAGGGGTTATATTTTAACAAGATATTGCTTACGGCAACCCAGTCGGCCTGGGCATCAAGGTAGAATCAAATCCATATCAGACACCACTCAAGGGTCCCAGAGGTCAGAGTACAGGTTGTTGCAGCTAGCCCCCCACCTGGGACACCATTTGATGCAATGGTACATAAGTGCTCAATGGGCAAGGAAAAACATGACCACTGCAGAACCCTGGGCAACTAGCTGTGGGAGGACAAGTGGGACTCAAGCCGAGAAGACCCTCAGTCTGTTTGGTACAGTGATTGTTTGTTGTGGATTTTGTTTCTTGCTCTGAAATTTTAAAGATCCTCTCACTTTCTCCAACTGGGCCAACCACAGAGCCCCCTCTACTTACCCCCTTCCTTAATGGCAGTCTTCCATGTCTGTCTTTCTGGATCCCTGTGTCATACTTCCTCACCCTCTGGATATGAGGCATTGCCACACCCTGAGCCAGATGCTTCTTTCAGTCAATCAGCAGCTGTCTCACTCCATGTTTTGTATAAGTCCATCTCCTGTTCTGCAGAATAACAGTCTGTGGGATGTGGTGGTAAGCGAGGGCTTGGCTTTATGCTTTTTCCCAGCAGAGATAGTTCAATCTCTGTGCTCCACCATTAAACTTTAATGGTAAACAAGGCCTCTAGATGCTGACACTTGGTTTTGAAAACGTTTTGCCCCTCTTTCTTCCTTTGGAAAACCTTTGGGGAACTGAAGAGACTCTTCAGATCCATTTCAGACTGGTCAGCATTTATTGGTTTCTTGTTGTTTAAACTGTTCCTTGTTGTTTCCAATGTGTCCTGACAGGGGTTGTAAGTGTCCAGTTTTGCAAGGTCTGTGTAAATAGAATAAACCTAGTGCATTGTACCTGCCTTGCTTCTTTGCCATAATACTAATTGTTCAACTTAAGTGGATGCAGTTCATAATATGAAGGCTGAGTGTTCGGGAAGTTGTTGATTGTGAACTTGCAAGTTTCATATAACATAATACATAACCTTCATTTGACTGCATATTATATTTTAAAACTCACCTGAGCGATAATGTGAGTGAGCAAGGTTACAACTTTTTTAATGTTTTGCTCATTACACACAAACCAAAACAGCATTGGAGAAAAGTATAAACCAATAGCAGTAAGATTCAAATGTTTGAGTGAAAAATAAAGATTAATATGGCTTAGAGTTATAACCACTTTCATTTCAAAAAAGCGGTCCTGACCCACAGTGTAAGACTGTTGAAGAAAGCTCAAACATGCTGGTAGAAATCTAGTGAGGAAGGCTTCATGCACAATGGAAGTATATTTGAAAAGATGCATTTGCAGCAAAACACAAAAGACAGGACAATATGAAAATGAGTGATTCCATTAACCTTCTGCTAATATATCCCAATTGTTCCCACATTCCTCTTCCTATACTTTGTGAAAATGTTTAAGTGCATCATATTTAAGTTGAGCGTGTATAACAGATAAGTGTTTGAGATACTTTCTGTTAATTTTTTCCTGTCTTTCTGCAAGAAATACTGTGTATTCGCTCCAACTAAAAGTTGATTTCCACCTCATGACACCTCTGTCATGGGCAATGACATCTAATGAATTTGACTTCATTCCCACTGAATGTGATGGAATATAATGTGCATTCAAAAAGCACATGAAGCGCAGTGTTTTATATTTCTCACAAAGTTTTCATTGTTCATAAAAATGCACGTTCACAGTGTCAACTCAAGTGTTACGTCTGATGAGTACATGCAGTAGCAAACCCATCCTGATTGCTATTACAATTAGTCAAGGACATTGGTTGAGTCACGGGGCATGTTTCCCTCTACTGAAACTTCCCATCACAACAGAGCAATAAGCTTTCTCATGGAGACAGAAGAATCTCAATCCAGCTATAAAAAAGCAGCTCGAACATAAAACTCGAACAGGGGCACTTTCATAATGCAACAAAGCCTTAAAGGATAATGGGGTTGAAGAGTTTAAGGAAGTTAAGGAAAGACATTTTTCAGGATTTATGTGTTTATCATTCCTCATTCAAATTTGAACTGAGGAAACATGTAGCATATAAACCCTAAAGGTACTTTCACATGGCGACAGGCATCTGCTACCTCTATTGTTCCCAATGTAAACATGATAATAAAAATAATCTTATTTTTTTAGCTTTTTTATCAAAGTTACAAAGTGTTACACAGAACCCCCCCCCCCTCCACACACACGCACACAGAAAAAACAAGCCAACATGATAAGGTAACAGAAATGACAAAAAAGAAATCCACAGACAGATCATTTAATGCAGAAATGATGCAGAAAGTTCATAAAAATGACTTGAGATCTTAAAGGAGTTGCTGAGGTAGCAAGATGACCCCCCATAGGACGGGTGTTTCCGGGGATTGGCAGCCCTGACAGCAAATGCACAATCTCCTTTAGTTCCAAATCTAGTGGGATTGCAGGCAGAGTTTTGCTGCAGGATATGAGATTGAGTGTGGATATGCATGGGCACAAAATGCTATTGTCTGCTGAGCTGGTAGAACTTGTTTTAACGTGGCACCGTGTCTTGCCAGTTTCCTTAATTAAACACCACTTCTTTGGTAGTTAACTTGGAGCAACATCCGCTTCTCTATATTCCTCTATACAAGCTTGAGTACTGTCCTTCAGAAGCACTGTTTATGGACCAAATATGGTGTCACCTATGTGCATTACCAGGCACACCCTTGCCTCTCTGCCATACACCCAGCCCTTATGTGTTTGCCCCATTGGCTGATATGTATGGTGTATTTTTAAGTATTTTTTGCATTTGCAGCAACCTCAATACATTAATCCTTACATGCTAGTCACAGTAAAACTGTAAGAAGAACTTAAATGTTCGAATCATAGCCTAGCAGCTGTACCTATCACTGTGTGTTGCCCATGCCCACACAGAGGTGAAGGTTCTGAATAATGTTTTGTATCAAAAGTGATAAAAACCTCTTTCAGTAGCAGGTAGAAACCTGTCTTGGGTGCGATGTGGTGGGAAGCAGAACCACTGGCTCTCAGCGGCAGAGCAGTGAATCATGCACTACTCTAAGATAAAAGGAGAAAAGGGCATCATGAGTCATCCGTCAGGGGCTGGGCAGTGACTTGCCATTTAGCTCTGTGTCTCGAGGCTGAACCCCTGACAATTAGCACCCTGACACCCCCCTCGCAATCCCCCAGGAATAACGTAGGAATCAGTGAACAGTGGAGAGAATTGTATTGTGATAACTGTCAGTCAGCAACTCGTGCCTGCCACCCCTCCTCGACTGTCGTGCTGCTGTCAAAAGGAATTTGAAGGCTTTCAGTCCAAACAAAATGCACACTGCAATGCATGAAAATCTGAACACTTACTGTAAAAAGAGGCACCTGATCTAAAGGATTGGTCTGTGATTTTGAGTTAACCAACATTACCTTGTTTTCTGATATATAGAGTCTTTGTACAATTCCTTAAGCGGTTATGACACAGAGGAGATGGCAAGGTCCCCATTTCCCTAGATGATGTCGCCAATTCAATTAATGACTACATCTTTTTACTTTATTAAGGGTATTTTCTCCTCAGCTGGTCAGCTGGCAGCTACACCCACGTCTCCTCATGTCCTCTTTGATTGATAATCACAAGGCCGGTTGATGGTTCCTGGTCCGACTGTATGGAGTCAAATACGCCTTCGACTTTCTCCAGATTGGCCTCTGGATGTGTATCCATCACTACTTCGCCTTCCTGTCATCTTCTCATCGTTTCATCCTTCGATTAATTTGTCCCTTAATCCCTTGCCTTTTATTTGATCCCTCCTGTGACATTTTATGTAAATGGTCAGCTCATAACAGAGGTAATCTCTGCTAAGAGGCTTTTCTAAAGAGGCCTGGTGTTAAAAACGTATTTTCACAGTGTTAATATCATAACTCACCCTCTTACTGTACCTACTGCAATAACGTTTGTGAAGAGGTTTAGCACTCATCTGTGGATTTTTGTGTTAGAATTAGACCTACAGTAATAATCCACAGGTCAATCAGAACGCTTCCTTAAACAAAGAAATATGTACATTTGGTGTGCTGAGGCCAAATGCATGTTGTAGAAAAGGGAGGACTGTATAATCCTCTGCTGCTTACACAAGATTCTGCCACCCACCCCGCCAGTTTGAATATTGTCATCTCCCCAAGCCTCTAAAATCCTTATTGAATTGTCTGCCATCTCATATGTCTTCTGTCTAATAATCCTGCCTCTTACTGTGGGGCTGTAGCCCAATGATCCCCACAACTCTACAAGGTAATCAGCATGGACAGGAGTGACTTAGTGTGTGCTGAGCTTTCTTCCCTGGTTAAGGTGATTATGAAGACGATAGATGCTAATACCAGAGCTATAATGTTTTAAGCAGCCTTAACCCGTCGAGATTATTTTTATATGCAACATGAATACCTTACTGGGCTTTATGGTTATTTATTGATTTGCTAAGAGCAATAATCAGGGTCCATACGGTCATGAAAACCCCTTGAAAAGAAATACATATTTTGGAAAAGCCATGGCAAATGCTGAATATCCATTTTAAACATGGACATTATATACCATAGCTTTGTAAAGACAAATATATTCGGCATTTGGACCAGGGGTGAGGCGGCCGTCATCATGTTAACACTGTGGGTCTGACGTGAACTGAAAGAGTGTGAGAAGTAGTGAGTCTAACACTGTGCCTACACTGGAGGTATAGCATGAACAGCATGTTAGAGGAGCGGCAGCAGCTTCAGTGCTCCATCTGTGTCTACACAGGATGCGTTCATGCTCAGTATTAAGTGAAGGTCACCAGCATTTTTACAACGCTCACAATCCCATTGTTCAAAACGCTGGTGCCAGCCTACAGGGCAGTGAAGGGAACTGCTCTTCCTCCCTGCAATCCATGGTCAAAGTCTACACCCTGGACCAACCACTGCACTCCCTTTCCTCTGGACGTTTACATGTAGCCGTCCCATCAGAGGACCCAGTCCCTCTCAAGGCTCATCTCTGTTCTGGCGCCACAGGGCTGACATGAGCTCCCCACTGAAGTCAGGACAGCAGAGTCACTAACCAATCTTTCTCCGTATGCTAAAGCCCCACCTTTTCAGACTAAAACTCAACAACTCCTGCTGGCACTTACTTATGTCTCATTTCTTTTCTTTTTTATGCTCGGTTTTGTTCATTGGGTGTTCAAGAGGTCAACTGAATTCTCACATGTGTATGTGTGCGTCCAAAATGTGTATGAACTCTCAATAATAATTAAGATTTTATAGAATTATGGAGTGAATATGTGTGAAATGGTGGACCAATGTAACCTGTAGTTTATATGTCTACAGGCTACTGTGTAACGTAACAGAACAAGTTCAGGCTTCCACTTCTGGCAGATATTCTGAAATTCTCTCTTTAAATACCTATTCATACCAGCGTAGAGCGAGCTTACAGGCTGAAGTTATCTGACAAGAGTGACAGGAGTGGTGCCATGAACTGAGGAGCGAAGGTAGGCGATAATACCTACAAGGTGCTGAATTGTGGAGGAAAATAGATTTTCACTCTCCTGACGAGTGCTAAATTTAACCTTGATTAAGAATGAGTCAGGCCATGACTTCTATGAAGAAGGGTAGTAATTACCATTGAACACTGGCTTAAGAACTAGACTAGACTTTGACTGTTGTCTAAGAATTGTTTCATTGAATAACTGCCTGCAAGTCTGTCTTTGTTTGATTGGTTTGGTGAAGACACATCTTAGATCTGTAACATTTTAAAATAGGGAAAAGAAGAACATGTCTTTCCAACAAAATGTCTCCGCGTTTCATTTTGTTTGTACTTTAGAAGGAATCAATCTATCTTATATTAGAATAGCTGTGCATCAATTTTTGTCGACTGCATCATATTGCTCCCAATGTAGTACTGGCACTGGCAGCTCGAAGTGCACGTGGCTTATCTGAAAGCAGAATTGTGCACAATGTTTAGAGAGGTGAACTGCAACAGGTGTAGATCAATGTGTATATGTACAATATTGCTTAGAAACAGCCTCCATCCACTGATGGCACAAATCCTCTGCGACTGTCCATATTCTAACACTCAGTCTCTTTCCTCCTTTGTTTCTTGTTCTCCAGGATCACGTTTTGCCACCTTCCCTTTCAGAGTAAATGGCTGTACGTGGGGACAGAGCGCGGAAACACACACATCGTCAACATCGAGTCCTTCATTTTGTCTGGATACGTCATCATGTGGAACAAGGCCATAGAACTGTAAGTTGCTCATTGCTCCAAACACTGGCATTGACAACAGTTACCGTGACGACGCTGGTGGTGTGAATGGCACAGTGGGTTGCGTTAAATTAACAAAGTGAACCACAGAGTTTAGAGTAGAGTATTTGTAATTAAATAAGTGTTATTTTTATATTGTTATTTAGTGGTTCAAGTCTCATATGTGAACAGTTGCGCATTGTTGCTGTTGCCTCAGGTTCATGGATTAGCTAGTCAGACAAGGTTTTAGTTGTTGGCATTTGTCGAGACTCAACAACGGCTCAGTTTTTCCCAAATGAACTGTGAATCTTTAAGTGATCCTGTGTTCCTTAATATGGGGAGAAGTGAACATCACATGGTCATTGTTACAGCTGTAGGTTTGGGTGAATATGTGGAGGGTTGTGTGAGATTCACTAAAATAACCTCCCAGCCTACACACACACACACACAGAGTGAACTATAGGTCTTGCATTCAAAATTATTGGGTTGCTGTTGAATCGATTTTGTGCTCGCAATATTAAGGTGGGCCCATTGTGTATTCCTACCTTATTGTTCAGCCACATTCAAGTAAACAAACCAAGCATGCTGTTACTTGTTAGAATAAACCGTACTCAATCATGCTGAACATCATCTGATGCTGTTGCCATAGCAAACTGAGCCCTGTACCATCTGACATTTGGACTTTCAATGTAAAAGCCTGACAAAACCATGGTCATTATTAAGATGTATTTGATATTTTACGTAATAATGTATAAAAAATCAAAACAAACTTGCTACCTATAAAGGTAAGGTTTTTAACAACTGGTAGAAGACTAAATGAGTTATCACAAACCGACTATAAAGAAAACAACACAATTGCATTGCATCAACAGCCTTCATCCTTCCACTGTGGTAATGTTCCCAGTTGGCAGTTAGCATTCACAATGTTATATGACGCCTCACGTTTGGGTGTAATGCTACTTCTCAGTCAACAGAAGCCTTTATTAATTTGTTGACATGCACTGTTGTTTGTTGCAAGTGTTGACTGTGTAGCTGACATATGCTGCAGATAGACAAGTTAAAGCGGCGTCAAGCACACAAATGGTGCTCGGCCGCATTGTACGCCCGCCTATTTCTCTTGGTTTCTTCACCCACCAACGCGACATTCTTCTGGCGTTACCCTGACAAAGTCCCCGGCTGCAGTGTCAGTCACAAGTCACTCTCATACCAAGCCATCTTGTTGCCGTGTGACAGCCTACACTGTAGTGAGCAGTCATAACACTGATGTGTATGTGTGGGAGAGCTGTCTGCCAATCATTGCCAAAGTCTCTGAGGGTGAGACAGCGGTTGGGATTTTAACAGGTTCTTTGGTTTGTTGATTCCGCACCACAGAGTCAATTGAGAGGAGCCATAAAATCCACAATATTGCACTTTATTTCATTTATTATCTCAGGCATATAGCTTTATACAGGCAAAGAATAAATCCAGTCAGGTTTCTTCGTTTTTGTCATACCACCTAAAACCACATAGAATAAAGATGGCATGTACACAATAGCAAATGTGAGAACATGGGTAGTAATTATGCTGTTCTGAATAAAGTGGGAAGAGCACACAACCGCCTCAACAATAGGTTTCTCTACGCTCCATTTTATATTCCACATACGCTATAATATATTCTCTGTTTCCTAACCATCAGCACTCTGTACCTGAAGTGGAGTTCATGGTAAGTTGAACTAGTAGAGAAAAAGTTTTGTTTCATCAACACACGGAGCAAATGGGGATTTTCATAGTTTGGCTGGGGAGGTTTTCCGCTCAACATGAATAAGGATGAGGGGGGGACTTTCTGTTTTTCCTGCGGTGGAACATTGAGCGGGTCTCATCCACTCAATGCAATTCATATCCACTGTGTACAAACAGCAACGTGCGAGTCACACAGTATTTGGTGTGCGTTTGTGCTCTCACAGTGTTTGATTGTGAAACGGCCATTCACAGATGCATTCATTTAATACAAACCAAAGTATGCTCTCTTGCAAACAATCTGTTATAGCTGCAATTCATCTGGGGACAGTGTTCCCAAACAGGAGGGCCTGGCTCTCATTGAAATTCCACATATTTTAGCACGCAATTCGATCTTCAGGAGGTTCATTCCAATGTGAGAAATAAAAAATGAGATGCGAGGAGAAGTGGGAAAACACAGCAGCCCAGTACACACTTTGCTGCAGTTCATAGATCTCTGTGATGAACAGAATTGTGATTACGCCTGGCATCATGTCAGCCGTAATCAACATTGGTGTGTTTGGCTATTTCTGCTATTAGGGTTGTAAAATAAGCAATGAATGAATAAGCAGTCTTAAAATGCAAATACGTACTCCAGCAATACGTGGCAAGAGAAATACATTGCAACAGAAACCCTGTGTCCTGAAAATACGCCAGTATATTTGGAAAGAAATGTTATGCAGCCCAAATTTATGTTTTGCTGGTGTTTTATCAACCTAATAAGAAAGCATTTTGAATTAATCTGCAAAATGTTATTACAGAACGTGCAAAACGTTCACCGACACCATATTCCTTATAACCCTAATCCACGCATGGTAATCGAAGTCTGATCTGTTCCCCCCCTTTTTTTAATGAATCAGTGCAGAGAAGTGCATAAAATATATCAATCTGCACCATAAAAATCCTCATTGATAAACAAATATGCATAAAATGTATAGCTGACACCCTGACTTGTCACTGTAATGTTGCCAGTGAACATTATCCATGCAGCATTTACGTTTCAGATCTGGCAAATCCTTTCCTTGTATATAAATGTAACTTTTTAGGAGACTGCCAACAGATGAATGAGCATGACTCATCATACTTACATGACAGCAAGAAGTCCTGTAAACCATCTTTGCTCATGCTACTTCTGAAAGCCCAACTTTTTTGCCCGCAGGTGGAAGCAGTGTGCACTAAGAATGGTGCCCACCATATGAAGGACAGTCCCATAGTCACCAGTCTATGCCAGTTAAGTTATAGGGCCTGGTCAATGTGGCAGGAAGGGTGAAAATCGCTTGCTGCTACAAGACCTAAGGCTCACTAAGGGCACTTTCTCTGAATTGAAGTCGCTATGGAGACAAAGTCATGAAATCCGCAGTTACTTGTCATCTCAATGTCGTGTCCTCCGGCTGAAGAAAGGTTAACTCCTTGAAGAAAAGTTGGCAGCGTTTCTAAATCCCTTTTAGCAGTGAGGTAGTTTATTGCTAATGTAAAATGTTAATCTACGCACTCTAATAAGACTCATTAATAACTACTTATTTTAAAGTAACTTTACCCCACACTTCTAAGGAGCAAGCGTAACATATATATATATATAAAAATTTACATATAAATATAATATTTACAAATTTACATATAAATACATGTAAAATACATACAAAAAAAAATTATTTTTATATGTATAGCTCTACATAGTGTCTGTTTTTGCACATGAATGTGTGTTCTGGGGACATTGAAGGATCAGTGGGGAGGCAGGGTGAACAACCATTGTTAGTGCTGTTCAGTCTGGCTCCAGACGATCTGTTGGGAATAAAACTGTTTCCATAGCACCTCTGAGAGAGAGAAGAGAAAACAAAGATGCAGGGAGTTTATGACAATAATGTCCACCCTCTGATGCTAGACTCCTCTGTTTCACACAATGCAGCAATGTTATTTACTACCTACTTTCACACTTGGTTGGATACTAGACCTAATGTATTTAATGATTCATCTGTCATAGTTTAGACAATGTTGAGGCTTATCTGCAAATGTGCCGCTACTTTGAAGTGCTCTAGTAGGTCACAAACACCTGACACAGCTGAGAAGCAAAATCGTATGTCATTTTGTTTTTTTTTTTCTTTCTCTGTCTCTTCAGGAACAATGTCTTGTAAACCCGATGTTAACACAAAGAAAAAACATTTTGGATTCACTGAGTCTGATAGAGGAGGAAATTAATAATCTTTGCCTGATATGAAAAATATAAACATACAGGATGAAATTAGAAAGAGGCTGGAAGGAAAATTATAGGGTAGACTAAGGCCTGAACCGATGTTCAGGAATGTTACTAAGGCAGGGACAAGGTGGGATACATGGGATGCAGCTCACTGACTTGAAACCTAAACGTTACAAAGCCATTAAGTGGCCAGAACTCAACATATTATAGTCCAACGGCTCTCCAACAATTTGATGACGTCACACCAACTTTGCAAACTGAGACAGCAAGGTCAGCATCAGCTAATTTATTTTATTTAGCTGGCAAGTCGGTACAACATTGAAAAATATGTGCACCCCCAAAAATTGCATGTGTTCGAGCTCTGTGACTATGCATTGTCTAGCTGTTTATAAATCATGGCTCCCTTTCCATCTCGGCAGATCTGTTACTCCTACCACTCCTCCAGTGTGCTCGCCACAGAACCAAGAAACACTATAAGAAACCTTCATGGGAACTCGATCATTTTGACAGATAACTAATAAATGAGAATACTCTCTTCCCACCATGGGAACTCAAGGGTGCTGCTGATAACATTGTACTCTACCTACAGAAACATTCGTATAAAACCTCACAAATTACACTGACAAGGCCATGCACATCTCATGGAAAGAGGCAACGCAGAAGTTCATGAAAAAAAGCAGCTTTTGTCCACTGTGACATCGGAACAAGGACAACATGTTGCCCATTCATAGCTTAGACTGAACATACTGCATGGCTCAACTCGCACACCAGTCATATCTGCAAGTTCTTCAATTCTCTTGACTTTATATTTGTGCCTTAATTCAGTGATTTGTATAATCATCATCATCCTCGAGATTTCACAGATTCCACACATTGACT
This sequence comes from Gadopsis marmoratus, assembly GCA_036023855.1. Classification (NCBI taxonomy): domain Eukaryota; kingdom Metazoa; phylum Chordata; class Actinopteri; order Centrarchiformes; family Percichthyidae; genus Gadopsis; species Gadopsis marmoratus. Next base: position 21,094 of record JAVQJF010023287.1, on the reverse strand, counting down.
TAGTCTATTTTATGTTCTATTTTATGGTTGACATTCCAGTAGTTACAGACTTTAGGACCAAAAGGAGACATTATCAAAAACATGGGAACAGATACATAAAAAACAAACGAAGTCCATGGACATTCTGCCACACCATCTGTTTTGTATGTTCAGCGCTGTTTACATCACAGTGTGATACATGTGAGTCTACATGCTTGTATAATAACAAACTCACTATGCAATTCAAATTTTTCATATCTCTGCAGCTGACTTGCTTTTTCCTGCCCTGTCTCCCTCCTATTTTTTTGGGATTATTTACTCTTTTCTAACGGTGATGGGTTGCCATGGCTGCACTGGTCCTGCTGAAACTCAAGGTGTCTTTGCCTTTGTGTTTGTGATGTCAGCAGCCCTGCTACTCATTCTCCGGATGACTGCAATACAAATACTGATTTCTCTTTCTCTGTCATTGTCTTCTCAGATCCTTAAAGCATGCTAATTGATCTGCTGCTTTGTTCTAAGCTATATAAAATATTCATTCATTTTAGTGTGGCATTTATGCAGAGTATGTACACCTGTTAATCAGTACATTGTATACTGGAGTCTATTCCGGGCAAGAGGCAGGGAGACTAGCCTGATTTCCAGATCCTGTGAGCCACAACAGCCAGGCTTGTTTAACAGATGATGTTTTTTGGCACCGTCTTTAGGATGATTTGGCAACATCATTGCTTAACATGCACAGGGACACTAATACCTTTTAATGAAAGCTTTTAGACTGGCTAATTTGCTCATCTGTTAGATTAACAAAACCATTACATCTCTGAAGAGAAACAGAATCATCTAATTTAGCTTGCTGCCCTAAAACCGCAACGCATCTTCACCAGCAGCACATTTTCATTTTGCCTGTTGTGTAGATACTTTTGTGGCACGAAACAACCCCGCCGCCACCTCAAAAAACTTGGGAAACTAACCACCAGAGAGACAGAAATTACATCAAGCTGGATAGTTGGCCAACTAAGTGGTTCCATTTGTTTTGTGATGTGTTTCTAGACATAACACCTTTCTGGAAAAGTATCCAAAGTTAAAAGAAAAGTTATGAAAAATACTAGCAGCACATTGAAGTGTTGTATTCTAGGGAAAGCAACATTACAATGATACAACTAAATCATCAAGTGATCTTATATAATATGATTCAGCAGAATATGTAAGTCTCAGAATATATTGCTGTACCCAGCACTGGCAGACACTATTCATCAGTGTATTAATCTTTCCTTAAAACATTCTCATTAGCTTTGAGTGCATTGAGTGCAAGACTGGCCTTGTCTTATGAAAGGCAAACTTTATCAGTAGTCAATAAGTCAGCTCTCTTCACTTCATAGATTTGTCTCCACAGTGTGAAGTCTTTCTATAACCAAAGGAAATGGCCTTCTACACACAGTAGCGAGCTTTCGCCCTCAGTCACATCCCTCTCTATCCAAAATTCAATAGCTGCTGTGAACATTTCCTCACAAACAACTTAATAACTTGTTTTTATACTAATAAACGCAAGAAGAACTTTGTGTCATCCGTGGCACAGTGTGTCTGTACGTGTGTGTGTGTGTGTGGGTTTGCTGATGTACAACAAAAGGTCTGGGGTCAAAAGTGCATATGCATGTTATATCAGAATGTGTTTTTCAGCTTAGTGTATTATTTGTTCTGGATGGCTGGGGTAGCAAGATTAGCTCTTGGCATTCACCCATTGTAGCACTTCAGTGATTGGACAGGTGTTGTGTATGGTGGATGGTTTGCTGATACTTTGGCTTATTACTGCTTTAACTGCTGAATAGAAATGCATCGTGAGCTTGCCGTGGTCCTGTGTTTTTTATCGCCTTCCAGCAGCAGGCACGGATAAATGGGCCCATCTGAACGCGTCAGTCACACTTTACCTCAGCCTCCCAGATCAGCTCACATTTCAGCCACTATGCGAGAAAATATCATGATTGTGGCTGCTACACTGAAGTCTGCCGGTGACCAAGTGGCCCTTGTTGTACTGTTCAGCTCTGAGATGCAGTGGACAATATGTGATGTGACTCCCTGAGTTCAGAGTTGCAATTTATTCACCTTCTGGGTTGATTTTCCTGGTGGAAAAATAAAATCCATGACATAATATACTTATATCTACGGTCAGGATATAATATAGGAGTAAATGTTAGAACAGTTTGTAACCGTGACCTGGTGGTAATGTTGAAGTCTTGAAGAATTAGGGTTGGCTTTACATAATATAAAATAGCAGGGTAACTGCTGGGTTTCAAGAGAGCAGTTAAGTGGAGCTCTTTGTGCAGCTCTTAATGATCCCTGTGTGTAGCCTAATTTCTTAATTTCCACACCAGTTTTTCAAAGAAATACACTATCAAAAGTGTATTAAAAGTGTGTCATTTTTACATTAAAACAGAGGCACAAACTGTATGGTAATGTTCTGTTATGGTTGGTGATGAATCCCTGAGCAGTGATGTTGTTCTATAAGTTAAAACTGGGAAATTACGAAGAACAAAGACACTCTTAAAATACTAAAGGTTTGGTTGTTTTGCTCCTTGCTGGAAAGCAATATGAATACAGCCGATGGGCAACTTTTCTTCTATATGCTGCCTATAAATGTCACGCTGTCCATGACCCTGTAAGGGCGTCGTCTTACAGCATTGCTTCACTGCATTACTGCTGCTGTCTTTTCACCTCTGTCTTATCTTCCCCTCTCGTCACAGAGCAACTAAAACTCACCCAGGACCTGTGGTGCATTTGAGCGACAGCCCAAAGGATGAAGGCAAGGTGAGCTAGCAGATAAAAGAAACACCAGCAACACCTCCAACTCTAATGTTACCACAGTCTACATAGGCTCTGTCCTTTTTCTCACCCTCTAGTTAAATCTCTGCCTTTTCTTTTCTCTGTCACATATCTGTTTCCCAACCTCCCCTCTGCTTTTCCTGTATCTTAATTCTTTATTTCTATCTAGCTTTGTGTCTTCCTATCTTCCATTCTCTCCTTCTAATTGCTCACCTCTCACTCTCTCAATCTGGCTAACACAAAGAAAGCCATTCTCTATACAGTGTACCTCTCCTATTGTTGCTCTCGTGTGCTTTTCCTCTGTCCCTGTTGGCTTTTCACATACACGGATAAGCCAGAACATTATGACCACTGACCGAGCCACTTTGACAGGGTCCAAACTGTGATGGCTAGACGACTCATTGATGCGCGTGGGGAGTGAAGGCTGGCCCGTGTGGTCCGAACTTCTGTAGCTCAAACTGCTGAAAAAGTGAATGCTGGTTCTGATAGAAAGGTGTCAGAACACACAGAGTATCGCAGTTTGTTGCATATGGGGCTTCATCGTCAGGGTGCCCGTGCTGGACCCGTGCTGGGCCACGGAGAAATGGAGGAAGGCAATGTTCTGCTGGGAAACTTTGGGTCCTGCCATTCATGTGGCTGCTACTTTGACATGTACCAACTACCTAAACATTGTTGCAGACCAAGTACACCCCTTCGTGGAAACTGTCTTTCCTAATGGCTGTGGCCTCTTTCAGCAGAATAATGCGCCCTGCCACACTGGTTCTGGAATGATTTGAGCAACACGACAATGAGCTCAAGGTGTTGACTTGGCCTCCAAATCCCCCAGATCTCAATCTAATCGAGCATCTGTGGGGTGTGCTGGTCAAACACCCACCTTGCAACTTACAGGACTTAAAGGATCTGCTGCTAACATCTTGGTGCCAGATACCACAGCACACCTTCAGAGGTCTAGTGGAGTCCATGCCTCGACTGGTCAGAGCTGTTTTGGCGGCAAAAGGGGGACCTGCACAACATTACGCAGGTGGTCATGATGTTATGGCTGATTGGTGTATACACACAGAAGAAAAGAGGTGTGAGGGACCTGCAGGAGCTTTTCGAGGTCAAGCTGCAGTCAGATTGGTAGGAAAAGTGGCAGGTTGAGGTTGCTGTAAAAGAGAGGTCATTGAGGAGCATATTGATTTTCCCGATGGATTTTGCTGCCTCTGTGTGAAAGCAGACTTGACAAGCTGTGAAGACATAAAATCGAGTCACGAATTTACTTCTTCTGTCACACACTGCCATCACTCACTGCAAGAAAAGACACAGTGCTGCATGTGGCACTGATAAAAAAAAAACACGGTTATGTTACTACCCTAAAAAAGTAAGAACTTAACCATTAGGTTGCAATGGGTAGAGAGAAGGGACAGAGGATCCTACACATGTGTTGTTATTTCTTATAGCCTTTGCATTCTGTGCTTAATTTTCACTCCTTGTTGCGATAAGCGAATAGCATACAGTCCCAGCTTCCTAATTATGACTAAGAAAGTGAATCCGACAGCGGGGAATGGACACCCTGATGCTAAGAAAATTCATTTTAATCGTCTTTGCTCCACAACTTCATTTCAAGCATCAATGACTGCTCGCACAGGTAAAAAATCTGATGCTGATGATGACATCACAAATGTTCTTTTTACTATAGCAATGAGAAGGAATATTTCCCTTTTGATAGGAAGGAGCTGTTGACACTGATGAATAGCTTCCAAGGACAGACTTTACAGGCTCCCATTCTTGTTATGAACAACATTTAGGGCATTAAAGGGTCAGTTTGACCAAAAAAGCAAAAGCAAAGATGGCGACCAATGAGCTTAGATTAGTCCAGCGGCTAGAAACAGTGGCTGTTTTTGAGTTGCCTGCTCCTTAGTCATCAGAAATGGCTTTGTAGCTTTTCCCCGGCACACATTCTGACTGAAACGCACAGGTGTAACTAATAACATAAGTGATGGCTCCCTTACATTCAGGTGTCCAAATAAGTGAGTCAGCATTCACAATACCAGGGTCCTGGAAATGGCTCAACTAAACTGAATGCAGCCATTATTAATGTTAGTATTAATTATGCTAATGCTTTTCCTTGTGATCACATTTCAATGCATGAAAACACAATGCGCTTGTTTCTAATGCAAGTCTTACTGCAATTCTTCTTACTGGACAGGACATCTGATTTAGGGTTGCAACATCTATGAGAGGAAGCCCTCTACTTCCCATCTTATGATTTGAGAGGTCTTTCCTCTCAGGACGAAAGCTGTTTCCTCCCCTCTGCCTAAATGGCTGCGCTCCTCCAACATCACTCCCCATCTCCTCTGATCTGTGATCAGATTGTGTTGACTTTGCTCTCCCCTCTTATCCTGTGTGTAATCGTGCTGTGTGTGGGTGTGCTTCTGAAGTTTTTTTTTATTATAAGCGCATGTGGGAGTTGTGTGTTTATGGGGGCCTTCTGTTTATTGTATATAAGAGTGTCAATGTGGGTGAGAAGGCATGTGTAGGAGATTGTGTGTGTGTGTGTGTGTGTTTATGAAAGTGTTTATGCATACTCTATGTACTTGTTGCTTTATAAATCAATAAATGTGTCTCAGAGTAGCTGAAAACAGCCAATATTAGCCAATATCTCAAAAGGACAATATTCATAAAATACAAACCCCATGTTACAGAGATGTCATTTTTGCAGGCACCCACATCTTAATATAGACGACAACATATCTGAAACCTCGAAGGTGGATTATCAATCTGAAAAGTCCTCACAAAGACAAGAAATGTTTTTTTTATTTTATTTGTTTAGGTCCTCTAAGTATTACGTCTGTAACTCCTCTGATATCTCCCGCGACATGTTCTGCAGATCACAGTCAATTAAAGTCTATATGCTCAGTAGAACACTGACATTAGAAATCATCCCTCCCAATCCACATCCAGCACAAAACTCACAAGCAGGCTAGTTTTGAAACTTTGCCATCAGAAAAATGCATTTGAATAAAGGAACTAAAGTTTTAAAAAATGAAGAAGAAGAAGGAGGAGGAGGAGGACAACTATGTTTTTGGGGTGCCGCAGGCAAAATGGCTCTCTGACATTACAGTAAAGTTTGCAATTATGGATATGACATGGTAAAATATCTGTCACCACTTCCTTATTTTCCACCCCTTGTCACTCACTCCCCTCTGCAGCTGCTTATAGGGTTTGAGAGCGGGACCATCGTACAATGGGACCTCCGGGTCAAGAAGGCCGACTTCAGAATATACTACGACGAGGTGAGCTCCACTATGCACTCTGTAAATGCTGCCAGGTGGAACTGTTTTGTTCCTCTTGGCAACAAAAGGGACATTTTCAGTGGCTTATTTCAGTGTTTTTCGTGGGACATAATTGTAAAGATTCTGTTTGATTTCAGCAATCTCTGTGGGGATCTTGCAGGACTTAGGATATGCTGTATATGTATAAAAGGACTGTGGTGAAATTGAGTAGTGGAGAACAGGAAATTACAACAAAAATCAGTCATGTTCGCACAGAGGGGGGGTGCATGATTGAAGTGAGTAAAAATTTACAAACCTCCTGTGACACCATAGTCCTGTGAAAAAATATAAAAAGTTGTTTCATGTCTTTCTTTTTCCATTTCCATGAAACTATGAGAGTGAGGTTTTTTAAAACTTTTCAACTTTGTAGCTTGGCGTCCTGTAATTATTACAAATAACAAATAATCCTACACAAAAGGTACACACTCTGATCCATGCATTAATTCATTAACAAAATGGAAACTAGAGCAGATATTCAAGAGTACTGAGCTCCGGTAATAATAAAAGCATATATCAGTGTGAATAGAAAAGTAAAAGGATGCTCTTACACGAATGCATATTGGGGCTTTAACAGCCTCCATCTGATCTTTTCATCTTCCTCCCATCACTTATCCTGTTCAGTGACAGACGTTAGCCTTCTTGTATGCCAATATTTTGAATCTCAACAAAATGGGGCAATTTTCATCTTTGAGCGGCATCAACTTTTCTGAATTTCAACAAGGTGTTTTTGTCATCAAGTGCTGTATTCCCATGCCTGTTTGCCTGCCAACCAATTACCGCTGTCGGAACAAGAAGCAGTAATGTGGAGGACCCAGGCATGCTCACTCGGGTCCAAGCTGCCTCTGACAGCTCGCACGGCCCTGTCTGCTCAAACAAGGTGAAGACTACAGCGTCTGTTGCCATTTCACCCAGTTAGCAGTGGAGAGTAACATGAGAGAGTGTCCCGTGTGTCCTAAGATGTTCGGTTTGTGTGTCCTTGCTGCTAAGTGGCCCTTTGACAAAGTGTGTACTCGTCACCGTATAAAGTGTTAGCAACGGGAGATTTTTTCAATTGAAGATAGGGCGCCATATAACTGCTGATCCACTGTATGCTAGTAAAACAATGCTAATGTTATTACAGTGATTATTAAACTCTGTCTTTGAGCAGTTGTGAGGTCAGCGATGGATTACCGTTAATTAACCGTAACCCAACTCTCCTTCTTTAGAGTACAAAAAAATAAAAACGCCACTAAAAGACAAATAACCATATTTTTATGAAATAGCCTCAAATTGGTCAAATTTACCAAACAGATACAGTATATATTTGGACACTGTATCCACTTGAGGTCAGTATGAGTATTTCCATTGCATGCAAACACACACACATACATCACTCTTATTTCATCTGTTGTGTTTTTTAACCCACGTGGCCTCAAACCCAATTTACTCCTTAGATATTTTTACCTCGTGGCACTGATCCTCTGCATCCGCTGCCATCTCTCACCTCCTGTTCCATCTCCTGTTAGGAGTCACATCCTGCTCACATTCATTAATGTGGTTTCACGTGCAGCACCTCAAGCATCGCATGGCATCTCTGTCTCACACCTCTACTGAATTACAGCCACTCTTACTGGTGTAATTGGAAAGCTTTATACGTGTGCTCTTGCTGTTGAATCACGAGTTACATTTGGCTGCATTGTTTGACTTTATTTGGCTTTTCTGTTTTGCATCCGGTGTGTTGTGCACCTTTTGTTTTCTATGACCATTTTAGATGCGTTCCATGTAATTAACACAAATAATAGTCATATTTGTCCAAGAGGAAATCAGCTGCTGTAGCTAATTAGAGCAAACATCCAACAGAAATCCCTGATGACCTTTAACCTTGTGTGGGGGGAAAAAGCGTGGAAAACATCTCTTCTGCTTTTTTTGGGCTGCATCCCATTTGCCAGATACTGCAGACTGGCTCACACTGGATGTGCAAATCAGGAAAAGTTCATTTAGAGCAAAATGAGACAAATATCTTCTGAGGAAACACATTGGAGATCAGAGTGCAGATTCAAATTGACACAGCATTCTCTGGTTTGATGACTGACCTCTGTACCTTTGATATGAATAGCTGTGAATGATGTCTTGAGGGAGCTCTCCTAAAGGATACACTAGATACTCTTATACATACAAGGTATGTTAAATATGTTAATTATTTCTGGTAAGGACAAAAATTACACTATTATGGGGTTTAATTTAGGCCAAGTGACAGTTGAAGCAGGTGTGGTTCTTTTTGTAGATTTCCTGCAAATGTTTCAATTCAATGGTAGTAAAGTGATCTATCAGTTATATGGATGAAGTATATTCCCAGTATTTGTATGGTTGACTGGGCTCATAACGCAGAACTACAGACATAAAGTTTGGCAGAAATACAAGGCGAAAAGTGTTGGTGTGAAAAAGGCTTTGAAACTACACTGAAATCACAGAAAAAGAGGATCGCCCGGAAAGGATGTTTAAATAGACAGATAAGCAGACACTAGGCTATTTGATGGGTTATGTGACAGGTAGATTTGGCACTTAAACGACAACAACGGGTAAGCAGTGAATGCAAGGCAGCGAAAGGAAGTCAAGCTTGTGAGCTGAGCTTCATCACTGTTTTGTCATTTGTTGTTTTGGCCTGAAAACAACCTTTGCCCCCTGCGCCCAGCCGAGCTTTCTCAGCTCGCAGTGCAGGACTGAAAGTCAGTTTTCAAAGTTAGAAAGCTACCACAGAGCCATAAATATAAATGGAAAATCCTATCAAAGCCCCATAGATATGTTGTCATTTTGTGTTACATGCAATAGAAGCTATGTAGTATTTATTTATAGGAGCATACCTGATGGAGCTCGACTCGGTTGTGGAGCAGATGTGCTTTGTGCAGCTTTTGAGTACATAAAAATATTGTCAAGTGCATATTTTTGTCACTGAAAATGTATAAAGCATCAATTACAAACCATCCTTTGTTCTTTGCTAATACATTTTAGAAGAATATTCTTTTTTTTTTCTCCTAATTGAAATACATAAAGACTCTGAAACCCTGAGATTCCCTCTGTCTCATTGTCACAGGCCATCCACTCTGTCAGCTGGCACCATGAAGGGAAGCAGTTCATGTGCAGTCACTCAGACGGCAGCCTGACACTGTGGAACCTCAGAAACACCACCAAGCCATTCCAGGTCACCTTCCCTCACGGTGAGACACACACCCACACTGTACTTTGTTTAACAAAAGACAAATAAATTTAACTGGGTGCCTGGATGTGATCTAACACAGCAAACACAAGTAGAATATACTCTGATTTGATGTATTAAATGTAGAATGAATTAATGATTCACAGGTGATTGAGTTTGAAATAGTTATGAGACATGTAGGCAGAGAGGAACTCCGGCTTCATGTTGGTTTGAGTTCTGAGTTGTAGATTTGCAAATATTTGAGTTTTATGTGAGAGGGAAAAATGAGTTAGTCCTCTAAACCTAAAGGTAAGGCATTTTCTGCAAATGAAAACACCATATTGTAGTGTGAGTGCTGCGTGCAAAATATTTCAGTGATGTCATTTTTAAAAAGAAGGTAAAACTGGTTGTGTTTTTGTGTGTATGTGTGTGTGTGTGTGAATGCAACCAGCAATCATCTCTGTGCTATTCTGACCAAGCTCATTGCCAGGGTGTCTGCACATTTTGAATGCATGACAAAGCAAATTTGAAAATGTCATAAAAAAAAGTCATTGTGATGCATGATGTTTGCCATTTCCAGTTTTGAATATTTGGCTGTCAGGTGAGAATACCTCAGCACTGGTTTGGTTGAATGACTTCCACGACATGTAATTCTATGTACTCTTCCTTCTTTTTCCCCTCCTACTCTAGTGTGGTTTGTGTACTGGCAGGGCATCCTGACCTTGTCAGATCTCTGGTGATGAATAGTAGCTCACTGTGAGCTGTGATCTCTGGAAAAATCACAAAACAGGAAGGCAAGAGGGAAGGATTTATGTTAGGGGCATGGCAACAGGCCTTAAGACATGGTTAAATGCCGCCAGATTGATTATGTGCCAGATATTTGGCATTACACAGAGCAAGAGTGAAAGGAAGAGGACAGAGGGAGCTGAAAATCAGTTAAGAATATGACAAAGAAGAAGAGTAAGCTGTAAACATGTAATTTCCTGGGAATGAAACAACCTCCCTCTGTTCTAGTAGTAAATAAATGAACTGATTCTGTTCCAAAGTAGATAAATGAACTGATTCTGGCAGGACACTGTAAGTCAATAATCACACCACCACACACATCGCATCTGTGGTGATTTGCCATCCTCTTTAAATACCTTATCATTTGCCTTATCACCTTCTGCTTTGCCTGCTGGATGCTGCCGCCGCTGGTTGTGCTATTTGTTATGCTCAGATGTCATACTGTGAGTTAGAGGAAGACCAGAGGCCTGCAGCTGTCCACCTCAGTCTGAACCTGCTGCAGGCGCTTTCCACTGACAACACAAAATAATTGTATCACCACTACAGTGACAAGGCCACAGCAAGGCCATTAACCATAGCGATCATCCAGCCTCGCGTCACGTTTTGTACTGAACGCTTTCTAACTCTAATTTTGGTTTTGCCATGACAGCAAATGAGCAGCAGTATTATTAGAAATTGATTCAATTAACCAGCATACAGGGATGTTTGTTTAACATGCCTGTGTTTTCCTGCATGTTGAGGAAACAGAGATGGGGGGTCTATGTTCCATCCAAAGTTAGATATTAGTATGCATATAAGTATAGGGAAAGGATTTTTTGGTTCCAAATGAAACCAGAAACCAAAAAGTTGTGTCTTTCAGAGACAAATGAAAAAACAGTTTGTTTGGACGAATTAAAGTCGACCACTGCATAACCTGAAGGGAAGGAGGACTAGAGCGACGGCTATAAGGTGAAAGGATATGGGAGATGGAGAGAGGGCAGGGAACAGAGGGCACAGAGACATTTATGTTAAGAGGAAAGACAAATGATTAAACCGAAACACGTGCAAAAACAGGATAGCAAAAATAGAGTTAGAGGTAACAGACAGGAGCACAAGGTGAGATGGGAGCGAGCTGTAAATGAGTTAGTCATCTGTCTCGCAATTAGTCATCAACACAACTTAAAGCAGATGCTGATTTTAAGTTTCATGTGACTTTTCTTTCACATGTGTCCTCCTGCACAGATCACATAGTGAATAATAGACAGTGTGTGCACAGTTCTCTCACTGTTTCTCACTGTCCTTTCCTGCTTTGACATTTCAGTGTGCGTTCAAGTCCTGAGCCTTTGAGCCTTATCAGTCATGATAAGATACCCGGAGCTTTGACTTCCTAACAGAGTTAAAGTATAAGAAGCAATGGGTGAATAAAAATCACCTGAAATCACAGATATATAAAGTACATGTACGTATATGTAGGAAATGTAATGCAGCCCAGATTTTATTTCGAAATGACAAAAACGTTTACATTAAACATATATGCAAACGTTTCCTTGCTAACTCCAAATATCTATTCTTAGTATGTCTGCAGAATGTTCGCTGTTAATGTGTTTCGTTACCTTTCCCCACAATATCCGTTCCTGGAAAGTAAAGCATGATTACCTTGTCCACAAAGCTGACTTAAATGACCAGTCTGGGGATGTTGACTTCATCAATATTTAACCGAAACCATGACCTTTCTCCAACCTCAGCCAAGTGTTTTAGCAGCCTTCACCTAACAACATGTGGGATACCATCCACTCTGACCACTTTCTTGTGGCTTTTGTCCTGAAATGATCTTTCCTTCTAAATGTAATAGGCAAACCCACATGCGGTCGTGCTCACCTCTTGCGTTAAAGTTTGTCTTTACTTTAATACTTTGGGGTTTCTGTCATTGATCGTAGAGCCAAGATGTCTTTTATTGACATAATTTGAAGCAGTCACTGCTGTAAATATACAGACAACAGATAGTCAGTAGGCTTACTGAAGACTATGCCCACGAGTCCCACTGCCTTCCAGCTTAGAGACTCCCTCATTACATCAAAGGCAAAATCATTTTGTTACGTGAAGCAGGAGAAAAAGGTATTGTCTTCACTGTGTAAACTCTGATGATGGTCCGCCGTTCCCTGAAAAGAAGAACTGGAGAGACACAGTGATCAGAATGTGAAGTGGAAAGTAGGACCAGAATTGTTGCGCTTGAACTTTGTAATGGTCAGTTTTATAAAGCTTAAAGCTTTGGAGGAAAGGGTTGCGAGCTCGTAGTAGTGCATTGGACCATTGCTTAAAGCAGCTAAATAAAAAGAATAGCTTGAAATGGGGAAAAGAGATTAACAAAGCACACAATGGCAATTGTGTACTAATATAAACATAGTTTCTGCTTTGTTGTTTCGTTGTATGAAATGTTGTCTTTCTTGTTTTCTTAATGTGCTTTGCTCCTCAAGGCGTAATGTTGCAATTTTCAGCAACTTGTCATGTGGCAATTTCCCTTTGCATTTTCTACTTTTGTGGGTATTTGAAATAACATGGATCACAGTGTGCATATGATTTGTCCGATGTTACACAAGAAATAACCTGATCAAATAGCTTACATACCAAAAAGCAGAACTAAGAGGAGGTGTTTACAGCAAATGTGCAATTGTCCTGAAATGTTCTCCATTCTTTTGCTACTTCCTCTAATTCAGGAAAGATACAGAAGGACGGGAGAAAAGAGTCGTGTAAACCCATACTCAAAGTGGAGTACAAGACCTTGAGGAACAGGTGTGTGTGCTTTGTAAGCAAACGTTCAGATCCAGGTTGCCTCATTTCATTAAGGGTTTGAATAGAATACATGCGGAGATTTATCCTGTGGTTATGTCTTCATGTAGTGAATTAACAAGATGGTTGCTTATAACAACCCACTTGGTGATAATCAAAGCCAGCAACAGATGCAAAAAGCTGTTATGTTTTTGGCAAAAACATTATTGTAAGATTAAAATGTGCTCATGGGGAGGAGTGAGCGAAATTAAATTATAATAAATAAATAATGAATTATACAGATTAAAAGCATTGTGTTATGCAAAATACATGAGAGATTCACCAAAGTAATGTACGTACAAAAAGATTTTATTTAGTCGTTTTTTCATTTATTTCATTTGGCCAGTGGCTAATAGTAAGTGGCCTATAAATAGATTTTAAGCCTTGTCTTTATAAAATGTTTAACTGACTTATAATTGATTTATGCATTCATTTTGTCATTATATCATTATTAGTCTTCCTAAAGTCCTGTTCTCCCTCCACAACAGTGAGCCTTTCGTTATCTTCTCCGGGGGTCTTTCATATGACAAAGCAGGAAGGCGGCCAACGTTAACCATCATGCATGGCAAGGCCATCACTGTGCTGGAGATGGACTATCCTATTGTAGAGTTCATGACACTCTGCGAGACTCCATACAACAACGGTGAGTGCATTCAAGGACAATGATATAACCGGTGTCGCATATTTCCTGCTTTCAGCTCAGTGGATTTTATGGTTTTAAAGCTGTGCAGAAAATGTTGGGGTTTTTTGAGATCTCAGTAAAAAACTGGAGGGGAATGGAATCTAGTTGCTTGCAGCACTGAAAAATGAATGACGAAAGAATCAATACACTACCCAAACAAAGTCTGTGGTTAAAGTTAGCCCTGGTACTGTATGTGCAATCTCCTGATTACATCCAGGTCGCACATGAAACTCTGCTTCCTTAAAGGTTACACACACATCAAATGCATTTTTAAGATGTGTCTAATGTCCTCAAAGACTCTTGTGTTGTGCAGAAGGGTAAATATTCTGGATTCTGTAAGTGTGTTCAAACAGTGTTGTCAAACAACCTGAGCATTCAGTGACCGTGACTGAGTCTGTGACTCGAATTTAATCAACAGTTTGACCAGTATGACATAATGTTTTCATGTTTAATAGAAATATTTTTTTTGAAAATGAATTATTTTCTTTGAGTGGAGTCTTTTAAAATGAAAAGAATAGCACTTGAAGGTCTGTATGTACACTGACAATATAAAACTCTCAAATGTAAAAGTGATGAATCAATTAGAGGCACAAGCTCAAAAAGTCCTGTTTGGATTAAACATTTCTTTGGGTGCCGTAAAAAGGACTGTAGAAAAATGAAATATGATAAAAACACTTTTAAAAGTCTACAGTATTTATATGTGTGGCTGTGACAGAGGTGAATATGGATTCAGGATTATGCTCTTCAGTTTGGCTTTGTGTCTTACAGAGGTCCAGGAGCCTTACGCAGTGGTGGTGCTTTTGGAGAAGGACTTAATTGTGGTGGACCTGACACAGAGCAAGTATGTGTTTCACATATGCAGGATAAGCACACCTTCCAGCGGCTAAGCTGCATGTGACTGATAGCAAAGTGAGAGTCCCATCACGTGTCCAGTTGTGACATGAGAAGATCACCTGGCGTCACCTCAGGGGAAAAGACTGCTTTTACCATCCATAAGCCAGGTCCTATCACAGAAAGTAACAAAATGAATGTGTCACTCGAATATATACTTCAGGCAGAAAGAGGTCAGATGTCCTGTGAATAACATGAGACATATCACTTTGCTCTCAGGGAAAATGCTACCACTCCAGTTAAATTAACTTGTTATCACTGTTGGAAGGAGTGAAGGTGAAAGGTGCTAATGTGGTGCAGTGTTGTCCGATAACCACCTGAGGCATTTGAATAGGAGCGAAACACTATAAAGTAGGCCTACAGTGTGAGAGGGTATAAATTAGGTTACCTAATTAAAGCTGGTAGATATAAATATCTCCTGATAAGGCTTAATGTGTTTTAACTTGTCCAGATTGTCTTTGTCGACATTGTCAGCTCATTGATTAGCTGCTAATTGTGTTTGAATTGTCCATTACAATTAAGTCAATGGCCTGCACCTAGAGGGTGTAGATTTCATAGCTGTATGCTCATTTTTCTGATCTCATTGTGTCATGTAAACAGTATCTCCTTGTTGCTGTTCCATTATGACTTTAACTTCCCTTTCTGCAGTTCTCCCATAGTGACATAAGTTAAATCATGTATCTTGCAGCTTCCCTGTCTTTGAGAACCCTTACCCCATGGACATCCATGAGTCTCCAGTTACCTGCACAGCCTATTTTGCAGAGTGTCCGCCCGACATCATCCCCATCCTCTACTCTATAGGAGCTAAACACAAGAAGACCGGCTATAGCCAAAAGGTAGGAGAGGGAAAGTATGGGGGAGGAATAGCCTTTTATGTCATGTTTTTGTCTATTTATGCCAGTTTCAGTCTTTTTAATTAATTCATTCCAACTTATAGCATTTAAGCATGTGGTGAGGGTTTAAGTAAAAAAATACAAATTAACTTACTTTACTTTTCAGTAACCTTTTCAAAGTGATTTGTTATAGCGGTGCGTGTGGAATGGTGTGCCTGTGCAGACCACTGCTTTGGTATAAGAAAATGTTTTTTGTTTCTGATCTCTAACATAATGCGTAATGTGAATGATCTTCAGAATTTATGGAAACAATTCCAAATAATTGCTGCTTTGAACATGAAGCAAATTATGGGTTATCATTAACATGTGAGTCATTTTTTTCAGTACAGTTTAGTATTTGAGGATGAAACCGTGTGTCGTTGGAATGAAGGGAAATCTTACCATCAGGGCCCAGTGGGAGCTGCTATGATTGGGTTTTCAGGCTAATCAACACTCTGTCTGTAACCGTGTCAGGAGTGGCCGATCAGCGGAGGAACGTGGACGTTAGGCTCCCGCACCTACCCAGAGATCATCGTCACAGGGTAAGGCGCAAACATTGACAGCACCCATTACAATTAAAAGGGAATCTACTGTATCTGCGTGTCCTCACTCACACCATGACAGGACCAGATGACTGTGATGTATATTTTGTGTTTATAGTACTTTATAAGTTTGATATGCATCTGTGTCACAGCACACACTGGGGCCATACTTCATTATAAGGGGCTGACAGCAGCGATTCCAACTTTGGGTACTTGGCTGGAGTGAAATTTTGATGCCATTGCCCCTGGGCTTAATCACACAGACGTGCACTTTATCATGTGTGCATATTTGAACTTAATTCAGCATCAGGGTTTAAAAAAGTGTGCACCTTACACATGTGGCGGGAGCGGACCTTATATTCTAAGATTTAAGGATAAAACCTCCACGCTGGGAAATACTCACAATTTCACAAGTCTACACTAACCCAGTAAAGAGCACACAGGTTCCTTCAATAATGAAAGTCAATGACGTGTTGTTTAAAATATCATAACTACAGGTTTAATAGAATATTCACAAGCAGCAAGAACTGTCCAATCAACACGGCGATAAGCATCGCGCACCAATGAGAGAGCAAATGTACGTACCACTGGATACGTATGTAACGTATCCAGTGGTACGTACACTTGCCTCATCATCTCTGTTGCTGTGGCAATGTTTTGGCGTGAGAATTGTTTGGGCAGCGTGATACTGAACGTGAAAGCGTGTGTCACAAGCCAGAGGCGTGAGAGTTGGCAACCCTACTGACAGAGACGTTAACCTGATCTGAAGCGTGCACGCTGGGTGATGTCTGCTTCTAGGCAACACTCACTTGTCCCCGCAGCAGAACCAACATGGAGATCATTTCTCTGTAGTGCACATAAAAATACTTAGATGCTTAGCTCATAGTATTTTGATTGCCCCACAGGAGGCAATCAGCTGTCACAAACCATAAGGAATGGCCAGATGATGATTCCTGAGTAACATTTATAATCAGTAATCACCACAACTTTTATAACAGTTGGGAATTTGTGGCGTTAAAGCAAAGAGTAAGGTTGGACGCCCTATATGTTGACTTAATTTCCTGATCCATCCTTATGTAACTAAGTACATTAATTTTGCCTAATAGACAAACACAATGTCCTTTCTCCTTGTTCAGACATGCTGACGGATCAATTAAGTTTTGGGACGCGTCTGCAAGTAAGTGCACTCTCTATAGCTTTTCTGTTTTTCTCGTGGTTTCCGAGCTATAATGTCTATAATAAGTGGTGCATTTTGTTCAACTCAGGCTTTTGTTACACAGCAAACTCGAATAAATTATATTTTCTTCCTGAATTCCGTGGTGAGTGATTTCAGATTTGCAATGGGCTCTGAGCACAAAGCAAATTAATAGCACCATTATAATATGCGATGCTCCACAACAAATTAGGCATAACATATTAGACCTTAACATATCCATACATTTGAAATATCCATCCATCCTTTTTTCTCCGCTTATCCGGGGCCGGGTTGCGGAGGCAACAGGCTAAGCAGAGTTATCCACACGTCCCTCTCCCCAGCGACACTTTCGAGCTCCTCCCGGGGGATCCCAAGGCGTTCCCAGGCCAGTTGGGATATATAATCCCCCCAGCGTGTTCTGGGTCTACCCCAGGGCCTTTGAAATAATTTTGAAATAATATGCTGGAATTCACATATTGAAAGACACATTAAACCATTTTATTTGTATTACTCCTCCTGCCAAAAACACAAAAGATTATCTTCTTGTACCATGCAGCTCGAATGTCTTCTCATTTGTTTTTTTCATATCTTCTTCATTCTTTATTTGTTTCCATTTTTCAACATTTATTTTCCAGCCCTCTTTGATCAACGCATCCTTAAAGTTAACTGTGCACAAACAATGAGGGTGCTTGCTTCAAAGCACCTCAGCTGTATTTGTTGAGGCTCAGCACAGTAATAATGTCTATTGTCTTTTATACAGCTACACTAATCATAGACGAAAGCATGAAAGTAGTATTGTTATCTGGCTGGTAGCAACACATGTGCAAAGCTGAAGCCAAAGGCAGATTTCGGGGCTTTCAAAAGATAAGGATGCTGTTTTTTTATCTTTTTGTAATATCATAACAATCCCATGTAAAGGCCAAAGCCAACAGTGAATACATCCTGCGTATAGGTTTGTGTCACAATTTGTGTTTGTATCACTGCCTGATCAATTTTATCCACCCATCCACTGTCGTCCAGAAACACTTCAATCATATCAAACTGTTGCACTGGGTGTCATAATCCTTCATTGTGTCGGTGCTTCCACCCTGTGTAGTCATTTGCAGTCTATTTTGCATTTACAATATTTTCTCACGTTTCTCTAACCAGTCACGCTACAGATGTTGTACAAGCTGAAGACCTCCAAAGTGTTTGAGAAGCCAAAGCCAGGTGAGGGCCGTGCAGCTGAGTTAGTGGAGGAAGACCCCTTTGCTATTCAGATGGTCAGCTGGTGCCCCCAGAGTCGCATCTTCTGTGTGGTTGGCATCTCAGCCCACATCATCTTGTATCGCTTCAGCAAATATGATGCCAACACTCAGATAGTGGTGAGTGAGTTATAAAGAGGGCAAGTAAGGTCCAAACAAAATCTAAAGCGACTGTCTTTCGGAAATACGTTGTGCACAAAGCATTGTGTTTTTTTAGAGAGAGATCTAATCCTGCTTGTGCCTTCATCTGCATATCGGCATAACTCTAATTCAGAGGCCGTAGCTCGCTAGTAGTTCACATTGTTTCAGGATTGAATGCAGTTATTGTGACGAGTTGGCTATTATGACAGGTAGATTAATCCCTATTTTTGTACCTGTGTCATGCTCAGTCACTAGAGGTGCGTCTACAGTGTGAGTCGGAGGATGTCATCTCTCCATCCGAGAATGAAAACAACCCCTGCTTCTCAGAGCCCGGCTCCCACTCACCCCACCACCAATATCCAGCTAGCCCCAGCAGTGGGACACCTGAGGGTGTCAAAGACAGCGTCCCCTACCTTAAGTAAGATCTCCTCAAACGCATCATAGTTTCGCTGCTACAAATAACAACAGATATCTGTTTTATCAAATCATTTGGTCTTGAAATGTGGCAGGAATGCAAACGTTACCGTAATGCACAATTAATGGCACATTGGTCAAACAGATCCTCTGTCTAGTGCCACTTGTAGCCAAACTAACAAGCAATCTAATTTGGAACAGGATAACAATGACCCACCTCTGTCAATAGTAATTGTGATAAATGATAAGATGAAGCTCTCAGTAAAGGAAAGACTGGACATGAAGTTGATTTTAATTTGCAATTCTTTTTTGTTGTTGCTTTTGACTTAAATAGTGAGTGAAATCTAAAGTGGCAACACCTTGCTGTTTGCACTGTTGACCTTTCCTATGTGTCAGGGGATAAGGGGAAATAAAAACATGTTACCCTCTATGTCACCATCAGGCATTTGTTGACTAGATCCATCATGTTGCATTCTAACCCGGCGGCAGACACACCACCACGTTTGACACCACTTGACTTGAAAAGACCTTTGCCATGATCAGTACCCTGTGCTGTTCTAGATATGTATGATTTCACATTCACATTTGCAGCAGATTTATTTGTCAAAACTGCTGTTTCAGGTGCATTTCCATGCATGCCAGCTATTTAGACGTTGGTTACTGACACTTTTCCTCGTGAAAAAAACAACCATGTTTGCGTGTCTCTCTCTCATTAAGTACTGTATGTATATTACAAAGTAATCTGCTATATGGCTCTATCAGGGTGAAGGACCGGATGATTCGGGTCCCTCCTGGCTACCAGGCAGAGCTGGTCATCCAGCTGCTGTGGGTAGATGGAGAACCTCCACAACAGATCACCAGCCTGGACATCAACTCTGCCTATGGCCTGTAAGTCTCCAGATGCATGACACTCTGTCTGTCAGCTGGTATTCCTCGGGACAACGATCCATGTTACAAACCCTGTTATAGGTTTGAGTTTGCACAAATTGATCAGCGACTAAGCTGGATGCTTTCTGAGATCTTTGATATTTGTCATGGTGCAATGTACCTTAAACTGAATGAATCACTGACACATTACTAAAGTTACTCTGTTGCAGCATATCACTGTCCCTTTTCTCAGCTAAATGTATCTCAAATTAATGAAGTTCTGTACAACAGCAAAGACTGATTGAATTATTTTTGGGCATTATGAACTTGCGAGTATAAAGTGGGAGATTGTTTAAAGATCCATGTTCCCCTTTATGACCACAGTAACTACATGTGACACGCTGTAACAGGTCTCTATTCTTTACCACCACTTCTCTTCACCTGTCGAGCCTTTAGCTTTGATCTGTGAATGTCGTGGTTTCCTAGTAAAGTATTTTTCGGTGTTCGTGTTGTACAGCTCAAGCTGTGTTTAAGTGTCACTTGTACTGAAAGGGTTTGGCCACCGCTGCCTTTAAACTTGTTGCTTTTCTAGTGTATTCTGAGTGATGGGTTTTCAAAAGCATAATCGTGTTTGCGGTACTGAAATTGTTGCTGTTGTTGTGTACTCGACAAACCGCCCTTTCATACACTTGGTAAAATGTTCCAAATTAGAGACAACACTGTGGCTGCTGTTGCCACTAAATGAACCATGTGACCATGTGCCCGTCATATAAACTGAAGCAGACATGTGCACAGTGAATACATGCGAGCAATGATGGACAGGGCAGCGGCAAGTTTGAGTTACATTTATGTATTTGCCTCACTTATTTTACAATTGAAACACCACCGATAGTCATTTGTTGTGAACGTCGTCTAATTCTGCTCTTTGCCTGATCAACTGGAACATCTTTTCTACAAAGACAATGCCAACACGTTTCTCTTGATCAACTAAGCCATGAGGCTCGGGGGCAGAGAGGGGTAGCAGGTGGCAGTGGGGCTTGTGGGAAAACCTGTATTAATATTCAAAATCAGCAGCAATAGCAGTGTGAGCTAAAGACACTGTTGACAGTAATTACACCCAAATGTCAAAGTTAATTTGACAGTGATTTATAGTGTTACATGTAGCACTTTTAATGTCAATGAAAATAACCTGGAGAAATAAATCTGCCAACAGTGTAAATGTCTCAGCTGAATAACACTCTTTCTCCACCATGTAAATGCAAATATCTGTGTGTGTGTGTGTGTGTGTGTGTGTGTGTGTGTGTGTGTGTGTGTGTGTGTGTGTGTGTGTGTGTGTGTGTGAGTGACACAAATGTCTGTCGACAGTGTCGAGTGTG